>SJJU01012347.1:0-10029 GCA_012932125.1 Conopomorpha cramerella
TTTAAACGTGCATCAAAAAAGTCTAACCTAACCTAACTAAAATACTGAATTAGCCACAAAATTACTGATTTGGTCTTCTAATTGCCATTCTGATGATAACTTTGGCTTTTTAGGTGTGCAAGTTAGTAATTTTGATGTACAGTTTATTATTTTCCTTTAAAAATTATAAAAGAACTTTCGTTTCTCAATATCTCTGACAGATTGTTTTAATTTTAATTTTTTTTAGAAAACTCCACGAATCTTTCGCCAGAGTTTAGGTAGAAGTCATTTTTAGCAGTAGACTTTCTTAGCACAAAGCATATTATACGTAAATCGATGGTCCCTATTAAGAAAGTCGGATCTACAAAAGTGAACATGTTCCAGAAGGGAAATTAGAAGTTGTTTTTGGATATTAAAACTAAACTACTTGTGGTACCTAATTCAAATTTACAACAGCTTTTAATCCTTGGTATCTTTACGTGATGTAATATAAGTAATAAGTTACTAGATCTTAATATAGCCAATCGAACGGTGTAGAAAAGTGCATATTTCTAAAACTGCACTACCGACTGCTGAAGCTGTAGTGGCAGTGGGCCGGCCATATTTGCCGTAGAACCGATGACCGTTGGGGAAAACGAGTTCTCGAGTGGAGACCGCGTCTCGGCAAACGGAGTGTAGGACCCCCTCAGGCAAGGTGGACTGATGATATACGCAAGATGGCTGGCAGAAGCTGGATGCGAGAAGCCGAAAACAGATCACAGTGGCGTGCAATTGGAGAGGCCTATGTCCAGCAGTGGACAAGTATGGGCTGATGATGATGATGATGATGACTACCGACATTTTTAATTGGGACCATCGAAATATATGTCAATTCCTCGTACGCCAGGCCCGCTGTACACGCAATACCTGAGCCACATTCCGTCGGCGTACATACTGTACTCGGCCGGGCGTACGACGGCCGCGGCGGCGGTGACGCCGAGCGCGGTCGCTTCCACTCTACTCGCAGCCATTGTGTCGCCATCTGTCGTCGCCTTGATGAACTACGTCGGTCTGGTTGACGCCATGACGGCTAAGGGGTGAGTTTTGTTATAACCCTTAATCGAGTAAAGGCCACTAGTATATTGCCACTTGACTAACACATACTTTGAACCTTATTAAATATCTTCACTGGAATTATTATTAAAGATTTCAGAGAAGTGATCAGAGAATAATCAAATAAGTTATGTAACACTACAGGACTTGTACCTATTTAAACAGTAAACAATAATTTCACATTGTACATAAAAGCTAGATTTTATGATGAACATCACCCGGATTTATGTGATGGAATCGGTTTACAAACGTCAATAGAGTCCAAAATCCATCAGAAACACACCTAACCTTGTCTGATTAAGGGTTAAGCATAGTTGAAACGTTTCATCATCAGCCACATAACGCCCACTGCTGGACGAGGGCCTCCCCCAATGAGATCCGTCATTTGGGGTGAAATGCCAGTAATCGCCACGCTTGGCAGGCGGGTTGGCGATCGCAGTGGTGTTGTGGTCCTCCAGTGTTTTGTGGGTGAGCAGATAATATGTAGGTACCTATAAGTATTTCGTAAAGACAAGTTACCTATAGGTACATATATTAAGGGTTGAAAAGCCGAAATTGTCAAAGTCAAACATACATACACTTCACGCCTGTCTCCCAGAGGGGTAGGCAGAGACTACAGACATACCCCTTTCGCTTCATCTACATTCATACATCTTTTCATGTCAAAGTCAAAGTCAAACATTTATGTCACACTCCGTCAATCTGTTACGTGTAAACATATTTGTCTTCTAGCCTCATAATAACATCGCTAAGCCCGCCAGCCGCGTGGCTCCCTCTGGCGATGTCGTCGCGCGACCACAAGCTACTGTCGCAGTCGTCGTCGCTTGTCGCCGTAGCGACGGTCGTGTCGCTCGCCACGTCGCCCGCTGTCTTCTATGTTGTTGTGAGTTTGTTTTCAACACGCTTTTATTACCTACACTTGTGACTACACACATCAATAGTGTCTAGGGAACAAGAACGTACATACATACATACATACACTTCACACCTGTCTCCCAGAGGGGTGGGCAGAGACTACAGACCTCCATTTGTCACGGTCCTGACATACCCCTTTCGCTTCATCTACATTCATACATCTTAATAAACTGTACATCAAAATTACTAACTTGCACATCTAAAAAGCCAAAGTTATCATCAGAATGGCAATTAGAAGACCAAATCAGTAATTTTGTGGCTAAGTCAGTATTTTAGTTAGGTTAGGTTAGACTTTTTTGATGCACGTTTAAATACTATCCGTTTGTTTTTAACACACTTTTATTACCTACACTTGTGACTACACACATAAATAGTGTCTAGGGAACAAGAACGTGTTAAAGGTAAAAATAACTGCACGGTCTGTAGTACACACTAGCTGTCAAAATAAAACTATTTAAAAGCATTAAAATTCATTTATTGAAATAAACAACTTCCTTGGGCTATGCTCGGCGTTTCTCTGAAGGATCGAATTAGAAATGAAATGATCCGACAGAGAACCAAAGTCATCGACATAGATCATCGTTTTAGCAAGCTGAAGTGGCAGTGGGTCGGCCATATCAGCCGTAAAACCGATGACCGTTGGGGAAAACGAGTTCTTGAGTGGAGACCGCGTCTCGGCAAACGGAGTGTAGGACGCCCTCAGGCAAGGTGGACTGATGATATACGCAAGATGGCTGGCAGAAGCTGGATGCGAGAAGCCGAAAACAGATCACAGTGACGTGCAATTAGAGAGGCGTATGTCCAGCAGTGGACAAGTATGGGCTGATGATGATGACTGTGTGTTCATTTCCCCGTATTGTCGTCATAGTAAAAGTTGTTCATATTGACACGAGCCCAACAACGTTTCTGAGATCATTGCTCGGGGTCCTTTTACACTCTGTACTGTGTGTTCATTTCCCCGCATTGTCGTCATAGTAAAAGTTGTTCATATTGACACTTGTCCAACAACGTTTCTAAGACCATTGCTCGGGGCCCTCTTATACTCTGTATAGTAGTAGGGAAACACTATTAATAATATACATTGACAAAACCACGTTTACCATGTCATCTAGTTTAAAATGTATTTTTCTCATTTCCAGTGCCAAACGCAAGCACCCCCACCTCTCTACCCGACCCTACTCAACATAGTCACCCTAGTCTTCCCATACAGAATCGGCGCTAAACTAAGAGCTAAATTCAACTCGGAAATAAATCTCACATCTCCAGACACTTCTGACCTGGAGAGTCAAAGTTCTTGGAGGAAATTAATGGATTTAACATTTGTCAAGTCTGAAATGATGCCTCGAAGTGGCGTTTTGAAGATCTGTGCGTTGGCTTTGGTGTATGTTGAATGCAGCGCGCAGTTGTATGATGCTGAAGGAGGGCTTTACATCAGTCATGTGATGGCCGCGTTTTTCGGTGGTAAGTTCATGATACATTTGCCGTGTGGTGACAACAGTGAATTTTTGACGTCGAATGCCTTGGGGAACACACTACACTTCGTGAATTTTTGACATTTAATGCCTCGGGGAACACACTACACTTCGTGAATTTTTGACATTTAATGCCTTGGGGAACACACTACACTTCATGAATTTTTGACATTTAATGCCTTGGGAAACACACTACACTTCATGAATTTTTGACATTGAATGACTTGGGGAATACACTACACTTCGTGAATTTTTGACATTGAATGCCTTGGGGAACACACTACACTTCGTGAATTTTTGACATTTAATGCCTTGGGGAACACACTACACTTCGTGAATTTTTGACATTTAATGCTTTGGGGAACACACTACACTTCGTGAATTTTTGACATTTAATGCCTTGGGGAACACACTACACTTCATGAATTTTTGACATTTAATGCCTTGGGGAACACACTGCACTTCATGAATTTTTGACATTTAATGCCTTGGGGAACACACTACACTTCGTGAATTTTTGACATTTAATGTCTTGGAGAACACACTACACTTCGTGAATTTTTGACATTTAATGTCTTGGGGAACACACTACACTTCGTGAATTTTTGTCATTTAATGCCTTGGGGAACACACTACAATTCATGAATTTTTGACATTTAATGCCTTCATTTCGTGAATTTTTGACATTTAATGCCTTGGGGAACACACTACACTTCGTGAATTTTTGACATTTAATGCCTTGGGGAACACACTACAATTCATGAATTTTTGACATTTAATGCCTTGGGGAACACACTACACTTCGTGAATTTTTGACATTTAATGTCTTGGGGAACACACTACAATTCATGAATTTTTGACATTTAATGCCTTGGGGAACACACTACACTTCATTAATTTTTGACATTTAATGCCTTGGAGAACACACTACACTTCATTAATTCTTGACATTTAATGCCTTGGGGAACACACTACACTTCATTAATTTTTGACAATTAATGCCTTGGGGAACACACTACACTTCACGCCTTTTAATCCCAAAGCGGTGTAGGCAGAAACACTTGCTAAGCAAAGGCCACAGTTTCCCCAACCCGACGTGACGGGGGGTGAACCCATCGCCGTTATAGGGTTCACACACCTTGTGGTGTGCGGGTTAGATCACGTCGATCAAAGTCGTGTCAAAAACACATTAAAATGTGAGGGTGGACCGTCACATTTCAATTCTGCGTGGAACATTATACGGGAATAACAAATTGATCAAATAGTTGATTTATTTAACGTTGTCAAAAATGAAAGCAGAGGAACCCACATGTCAAACAAAAACTATCTTTTCATATAAACTGACAGAGCACTTTATAAAGTGCGTCTATGGTCCAGTTGGTCGGATACTTGACTTGTAACCGGGAGGTCCCGGGTTCGAGTCCGGCTACTGGACGTGTACCCATGGGACTCTTTTTCGGAGCCTATGTACGCAACGCAACGCTCGTACGGTGAAGGACAACATCGTGATGAAACCCGCACACCAAGGTGTGTGAACCCTATAACGGCGATGGGCTCACCCCCTGTCACGTTGGGTTAAATTCGCTTGGTGAACCGTGGGTACTTGCTTTAGCAAGTGCCTCTGCCTACCCCTCTTTGGGATTAAAGGCGTGAAGTGTATTTATTTTTTTTATCAGCAGATTAAATTTTTTGTATGAAGAAGTTTTTTTCCCGTTCCATGTCATTGACACCGGCTGAATTGGACTCAGTAAGGTCTACAGATGCAGTAAACTTCGGCTTAAATTGTCATTTCTGTATGTACCTATCAGTGGCGTGCACACCATATAGTCAAAAAGACACTGCCTACCTTATTATTTTGTTTACCCGACCAGAATAGAGTTATTGCTAGATCCTTTTTTTGTTGTACTCACGACATAGGCTGACGAAGGTCCTGTGTTTTGTGGGTGAGTAGATAGGTAGGTGCCTGTGTTTCGTAAAGACACCTTACCTATACATAAGTGTCAATCTTTGGGGATTACTGCCTACCTTGTCGTAAAAGCCAGTGCACGCCACTGGTACTTATATAAACAAATAAACAGCCTTCATTTCAATAAAAACAGGAAAATATTTTGAGGAAAAATGGACCATAAAATACAGTGAATAGGTAAATTTAAAGTTGGGTTTATCCTGCACATTTCGTAACTCGCTCGTTGACCCAAAGTGAAATAAATTATTGCTTTAACTAAACCTTGTTTTGTATTTCATTACTGTATAGTTGCGTGTTTCATCATCATGTCAGCGCAATGTCGTCCACTGCTGGACATAGGCCTCCCCAAAGGCGCGCATTGCGTTATTTACTTGGTTGGAAATAGCTGGGTTTTTGTCTGCAGTCTAGCATATTGGCTGTGGCCTGGTTTTCGATACACTCGCGAACAAAAATTTCGGGACACACATAATTTTGTGTACTTATCTAAATATAACGGCGATGGGCTTACCCCCTGTCACGTTGGGTTAAATAAAATACGCGTGGTGAACCGTGGGTATTTGCTTAACAAGTGCCTCTGCCTACCTTGCTTTTATTAAAAGGCGTGAAGTGTGTGTGTATATATCGACGGTTCGGGGTAAATAGGGTATAAGCGACAAAAACGTAAATGTGCAGGAGAGCCGTTTAAAGTTTGAAAATTACTAAAATGTAGATAACTTTTTCGTTTATTAACAGATTGTTATGAAATAAAGACCATTGAACTTTTTTTGAAACAAAAATTGTCTTTTCGGTGACATTTATAAAAGCAAAATATAAAGGTCTCAAAACTGGTCGTTTAAATCAAATGAAAAAAAAAGTGTGGATAAATCATCAAGGGCATAAGCGACTATAAAAATCGACTTAGAGCTATGGGAGTGAGCTCATTCGATAGAGAAAATAAATCTAAGTAGGATGGCATTCATAACTCAATTTGGCCCAAAATGTCGCTTATGCCCTATTTACCCCGAACCGTCGATATATATACATATATCTAAATATCTCGCAATCTAGGAGTGCTAGCAGAGTAAAATGTACTGTTTTAACCGACTTTGTATCGAAAAGTCACTGGGGTTAATATGTATCTAATGAACAATTAGTGTGCTCCATCTTAGACCACATCGCTGCTTATCATCAGGCAGGATGGTGGTCAAACGATTGTTCACAATGGTTGTCTGTAGAGTCGGTAAACGGTCGGTAGTGTGACGTGACAACGTCAAACATTGCAGCAGTAGTAGTGGTACACTCGCTTGCGGAACGGGACAATGACGTCATCTATTTCGCGCATGCAGCCCGTAGTATCGAGTTATTAAACGTTGTCGCGTCAAAAAAAACTTCAAAAAAGAAAGGAGGAGGTTCTAAGTTTGTTTGTTGTTTTTTTATGTTTGTTACCTCGAAACCTTTGACTGGGTGAACCGATTTAGAAGATGACGTTTGGTCCCATTTAAAATGCTGATTGGATAAAAAAATAATGTCAAACGATTACATAAAAGACCACGGATGGCGCTGATGTAGCTAAAAACAAGTTGATTCAAATTGTGCGATCAATTAAAAAAAAATCTATAGCTTTATCTTTTTTCTTTCTGGCTGGTTACCTATGTTATCAATGCGTACTTGTGCGGTCTTTAGCTGTGAAAATAATAATAAAGTATTAATCAATTCAATCTTTTGTAGCTTTGTAAGCGCCATCTGTTATATAAAAACATCATTTATTTGTTTTTTTTATCCAATAGCTCATTGGTCCAGGTCCTGCAATGGCGTCCATTAGAAAGCCACAAATCTGTTAAAAAATTTACTGGTTGAAGTCGATTCAGTCTTTTATTTAAAAAGTAATGACTAATTTTAATGATAATATATCAGCGGAAAATAAATTGATAGAGTATTGTTGTACTATATTAAATTCAAAAGTATAATAACAGTAATTTTTAAAATGTATTTTTATCAATTATGTGTATGTATTTTCATGAATCTAAAGGTACTGATAGACATGCTACTTAGTGGCATGCTTTTGGGGCTATTACCTACGGTAAGTAACCACCAAGACGTCAAATATCTCGAAGCTTCGACTCGTTAAGAACATTAATATTACGGGAATCGCTGCAAAAGCATGCTACTTACTAGCATGTGTATCAGTACCTCAAAGTAAATATTTAATTATATTATTATTATTATACTTTTGATACAATACAACAATACTCTTTCAATTTATTTTCCGCTGATATATTATCATTAAAATAGTCATTACTTTTTAAAGAAAAGACTGAATTGACTTCAACCAGTAAAATTAACAGATTTGTGGCTTTCTTCTGGACGCCATTGCAGTACCTGTTAAATGGGACCAAATGTCATCATCTAAATCGGTTCAGCCAGTCAAAGGTTTTTAAGTAACAAACATGAAAAAAATACAGACGAATTGAGAACCTCCTCCTTTTTTGAAGTCGGTTAAAAATTACGTTTGCCGGGTCAGCTAGTTCATTATAAAGACGATACCTTATTTACCCTATGAGTAACTGTAAACTTACATATATTTCTTGGTAAATTACCATCTTGCTTTGCATATTTTTCATCATAGATTTTCCTTAACCTACGTACAGTCAGCCAATAAACTGATCCACCATTTTAAGGTTGAAAGGTCTGTTGGTGTAGTGTCAGCATGTCTGCCTCTATTCCGAAGGATTGCGGGTTCGATTCCGGCTACTGGACGTGTACCAATGGGACTCTTTTTCAAAGCCCATGTACGCAACGCAACGCTTGTACGGTGAAGGACAATATCGTGATGAAACCCGCACACCACAAGGTGTGTGAACCCTATAACGTCGATGGGCTCATAGGGGTCACGTTGGGTTAAATACGCTTGGTGAACCGTGGGCATTTGCTTTCGCAGGTGCCTCTGCCTACCCCGCTTTGGGATTTAAAGGCGTGAAATGTATTTATTTTTTATTTTACTTACTTTAGGGTGTAAGACCATATTCTTGACCGACTGTACATACATAAGAGAAATAACTCAAAACTGGCTATACTAACTAAATATATAAATATAAAATATGTACACATGGTGTTGTTACCAACGTTTAGCTATGCTAGTGAAAGTTGTTTTGGCAGTAGGCATAAAAAGCAGGTCCGTATTAATATATTCTAAAGACGTGATGTTATGGAAGGTATCTATTTAAATTTGAAAGTATTTTTAGAATTAACTATATACCCTCTAAAACAATAAACGAGACAGTTTGTTAGTATTAACTAACTGTTAATAATTACATATTAATATATAATAAACTAGTAGACTCGACAGAGGATGTCCTGTCTTAACTATTGACATGAATATAAAGGGCCTGGATTGCCTGTGCCCAGCAGTGGATGTCACGAAATATAAACTATCCTATCACTCAAATTGGACGAAATTACGTATAAATGCCAACTTTTGTGAATATCGGTAGCCTTGGTGAAGAGTTCTTTGGGAACAAACATCGTGACACTGGATTTTTATATACGTATTAAGATATTAATTACATATGTATGTATTCTTTTAGAATAAATATTTTGTTATTATTATAATTACTATAATCCGCGCGCTGTAAGAATCCCATTTTGACAGGTGAACTGAGGTGATTAACCGCGTGGTGACGGCTAATAGAATACATGTGTCTCCCCAGCCCAACTTTTCCCGTCGTGGGTGTCTGTGCGAGGCGACCGAGGGAGCTCTCCAGAGGACGGGCAGCAGCGCTCTCTGTGAGTTAAACCACAACACCACTGCGTTCACAACCCGGCCGCCCCAAGCGTGACGATTATTGGCATTGACATTTTTGGGGGAGGCCCTCGTCTAGCAGTGGACGTTATGTGGTTGATGATAGCTGAAGTGACTGATAGGATAGTGATGTTTGTTTACATATTTGCTAGCAACGAATGTATTTTTCATTCGATTTTGTGTTTTATCGATTTTTATTAAATACATATTACGTATTTTCCTATTTGTTCTGATATATTCAGATAAGTAACCAAGTACTTACTACTGATAAAATTCTATGAAACAATTATATCTATCTACTTACCAACCAATAAAAGGTTTAAAATATATCGAAGTATTAAATCATATACACACATCAAAAGTGTCTCAGGATCAAGTACATTTTAGAAGATTGCAATAAGTATTTTACAAAAACTGAATTCATTTATATTTTATTCAAAATGTGGTGATAAGTCATTGATACAGGCATGAGGAATTAGGTAGGAGACCAATCCAGAAGATTACATTTGATTTAAATAAATTAGGATTTTTTTAGAGTCTAAAAATATTTCTGATCCCTAGACACTTTTTTGATGAGTGTAGTTCGATATTTTTAATCGACTTACTTCGATCTAAGAATCCTTAAAAACATAAAAAGCACGTCACTAATATTGAATGGCATAGACCATAGAAAACAAGAACGTCTAAAATCTTGACCACACCGACTCGAATTTTTGATCCGTAATTTCCGTTCTACATTTTTTTTCCGGTTGGTGTTATTATCAATGTGTAAAATGACTTCTTACATTTTGACAGTTTTTTGTTTTATTACACTTTACGCCTTTTAA
>SJJU01012348.1:0-12988 GCA_012932125.1 Conopomorpha cramerella
CAACACCACTGCGATCGCCAACCCGCCTGCCAAGCGTGGCGATTACTGGCATTTCACCCCAAATGACGGATCTCATTGGGAGAGGCCCTCGTCCAGCAGTGGACGTTATGTGGCTGATGATGATACTGCGTGTAAAAGGACCCCGAGTAACGATCTTAGAAACGTTGTTGGGCTCATCAATATGAATAACTTTTACTATGGCGATAACGCGGAAATGGAAAAAATCAATCTCCATGCAAAATATCATCTTCTTAAGCAAAAAAAGACAATTTTGTATAGATAAAAATATGTCCTTTCACGGTATTTACGTGGCCTCTAGTTCTATTTCCGCAACCGTCTATATAGTACAGTGATTAGAACACCAAGCTGATTTTATTTCCATGTATCTTTAATGTCAACGAAACAGGTAACCTGGAACAAATCGCTTTCAGCGATAAGGTCGTCTTTTGTAACCTTACCATTGTCATTAGTGTCCTTATATGCAATATATTCATCATCATCATCATCATCATCAGCCCATATTTGTCCACTGCTGGACATAGGCCTCTCCAATTGCACGCCACTGTGATCTGTTTTCGGCTTCTCGCATCCAGCTTCTACCAGCCATCTTGCGTAGTAATATATTAGTATACAATAAAGTGTTCATTCATTCATTCAAGCTGACACTGCACACCAAAATGTGTGTAAAATTCTGAAAGAACAAGAATATCTCGACCGACCGTTCCCCCACACCGTTCCAGCGAAATACCCGTTAAATATAATTTAATTAAACGAAATTATTTGACAACGCAAGTAAAAGCAAACCACTAAGAGAAATTATCAACGTTTCTTTCGTTAAGTGCTTGGCAAATTGACTTCTCGGATTGAGAAATGGAGAAATTAAAAAAAAAATATATATTTTATTTCTGCAATAAGTTTAAATGAGCCTTTGTACCGGGAATCGGGATTAACTTACAGTAATGTCGTCGTAAAACGAAGCCTTAATCTCGGCTTACCCGACCGGGGCAAGTGTGCACACAATACTACGTAGGGGCAAAAAATATAAATTGTCTCAAACGAAAAAAAAAGCAGTGCTTATTTTTAAGAATTGACAGTAATTTTGGCTATTAACTATAGGGTCCAAAGAATGCAGAAAAAGTTTTTCTTCAGCGCACCTGGGTTCTGAAAAAGAGACTCATTGGTCTTTCTAGAGGACCGTAGTTACAAAAAACTAAAAAAAAAATATTAATTAATTGGTGTATAACAAATTATTACCTAGCCGTGTGGTGACGGCGAATAGAATACATGTGTCACCACCCCAGCCCAACTTTTCCCGTCATGGGGGTCGTAAGAGGCGACCGAGGGAGCTCTCCAGAGAACGGGCAGCAGCGCTCTCTGTGAGTTAAACCACAACACCACTGCGATCGCCAACCCGCCTGCCAAGCGTGGCGATTACTGGCATTTCACCCCAAATGACGGATCTCATTGGGGGAGGCCCTCGTCCAGCAGTGGACGTTATGTGGCTGAATGATAACAAATTAAACCTGTTTGTCAGTATTTGGCGTACAGTCACGTGCAAAAACATGTACGCACTTAGAAAAAATTCAAAGCCATTTTCTTATAAAACATTGGTGGGAATGTTATGGTTTTGCGAATATGGATTCCTTACTACGATGAAGTAGGACTAATATCAATGTAGAGACTCCAGAGAATGGCCTATACAGAGAGAGGCAGGTAGAGCTTGGGTGCTAGCGGTATTTTATGTATAGACATAGACATTCATTTAGTATCGCTGGACACGAACCCAAAACATGCTGATAACACAACCAATTATCCGACATCTTAGTTACAAAAAAAAAACTATTTTTTCACAGCAGTCCGGAGGTCTTAGTCTTTGGGGTGAACTTCATTTTAGACCACATCGTTGCTTAACATCAGGCAGGATGGTGGTCAATCGCTTGTTCACTGTGTTTAGAAAAAATGTGAATTAAACCTAACCTTATAATAAAATAAAAACTCTTCAAAATTACTTGTGGTAATCAATATGCTAATAAAAATTCAAATTTGATACATAAAAAATAGATAGGAACCGATTATTCGACCTACTGAATACGCATATAAAATTTGGTAAAAATCGGTTAAGCCGTTTCGGAGGAGTACGGTAACTAACATTGTGACATGGAAATTTTATATATTACATGATACATCATAGTATTAGTACCAGTTTTGTCATGGGACATGCAAAGTTTTCATGCTTAACACTCCATCAAAGGAACATCGTTCAAACTGATGTGTTTAATGTATGAGAACACGGTTTATCTAACGCCTTGTCACTGGAGTGATGTTCGGTTGAACATTTTTGTATCGTAGAGCTTTTTTTAATCACGCAAAACCAACGTATTTTGAGCTAATCCATAAAGCAACGTTGAAGGAACCCAGTCTTTCGCATTTGAACGATAAAAGTGTATACTCCAACACGCCTGTTCGTATACAAATTCATACTTATTACTGAGCTGTTTGTTGAATGAATTGTATGCAGTGCCAGGTCATATATAATTTTGTAAGTATGCGTACCTTTCAGTACTTTGATAGGAGCAGTGATTGATGCGTCGAGCCACAAACATGGACCGCTTTCAGAGGTGTTTTTTCGTAATTTTTTTTTTAGCCACGTCATTATCTACCATGTCAATGATACATCGGTACACGTTGATGGCTATATGTAGGCATGAGCGAGTACATGATGAGCCTCAGCATCAATAGGGAAGAGGAAGTAAGATGTGCAGTACAGTCTGAAGGTCTTCAAGTCACTGGGGTGAATAGGTACCTAATGAACAAGTGTGCTCCATCCTAGACCACATCGCTGCTTAACATCAGGCAGGATGGTGGTCAAACGCTTGTTCATAGTGATAAAAAAATAAAAATACATGTAAATAAAATACACTGCACGCCTTTTAGTCCCAAAGCGGGGTAGGCAAAGGCATTTGCTAAAGCAAATGCCCAAGGTTCACTAAGTGTATTTAACCCAACGTGACAGGGGGTGAGCCCATCGCCGTTATAGGGTTCACGCAACTTGTGGTGTGAAGCAAAGTGATAAAAAAACAATCTATGTTTTAAATTATTTACACTAATAAATTTATCTAAAACTCTAAAAAGTAGTGCAATTCTCGTATTTTCGTCGATACTAAAAAAGTCTCAACTTAGTCCAAACTCACTTGTTACTATCGTTCTGGTGTTACTATCGAATTTCAATAGCACGTCAAACGGCTCGGAATCGTCAAAGCGTATTCTCTAAAACAAACAAAACTAAAATTACTCTTCTCAAACAAACGGTATTCTGGTAATTTTTGAACTCGACTAAACTCGAGCGTGAGCTAAACCAAAACGTAATCGTGATCGAGCAAAAATACGAGAATTGCACTACTGGAGAGGAATAGCTGTACTAACAAAACCGTACGTAAAATTTCGTCCATCCATCAGTTGACAGTCAATATTATTTGATTATACATTCCGCGACAGTCCACAGTAACACTGCATGTGTGCGTTCCGTAATTGAAATTGAATAATTTCGTGTGATGATTCAATTCAATTCAATTGATTCTGATTCGCGCATGTAAACTTGTACCAGGTAATAATAATAAATACCTTGTTGTATAAATATAGGTCGTTTTGTGTGTTTCGATTCGTTTGTTCTGTTCGTGTTTTCATAAGTAGCTTTATTATTGTTTATTCATTAACGGTTGTGGTACGGTGGTTGCGTTGCTGGTCTTACTATCGGTTGGTTATGGGTTTGGTTATCGATTTGGTACCTACTAAAGGTGAAGCTAGGGGGTAAGGCGGTAGTACAAGACAAGCCTATGCCAGGCATATTAACAAATATTTTCAAGGAAAATAAGTAAGACAAATAAAAAATCTAAATAAGCATTGGTTAAGTGCCTATTTTTCACTACCGGCTTACCTCTTAGCTTCGCCACTAGTACCTACCAGTATTTTAAAGATCCTACATATAATATTGTATTCTACATGCACTCGTGACATAGAAAACCATTAAAATTTGACAAAACCCGTATACTAAGTAAAAGTGTGTGACGGCATTGTAATATCGATTGAGTCACAATCAATCATGTTAGTTACAACACGATTAGTGTAATGGCTCTGCCTACCCCTGTTTAGTAAATATTAGCATGAAATACCCCGTATCTATTTGTCTACTAGTATGCATGCAGCGCACCTAATTCAATGTGTACGAGACAATATTTAAATTCGGCCCAAATTCGACTAACTGCAAAAGCGATGCGCCGATTCCACTAATCAAAATTCCGTACACCGAATGTCCGAAACAAAAACCGACGTGTTTACATCGGTACTGTCACGAACACATGGCTTGTTTTGAACTAAATAAGCTTTTGAACTCTCATACTGTAAACTTTCTTCGGTAGCATAGCTCACATTATTTAAAAGTTATACAATGCACAAAGGTTTAATATGTATTTTTTTTATGTTTAGGTCCTCTAATACAGAAACATGGGCCTTGCGAGCCAACAACCAACACTCCAGCATATTCATAACAAAACACATTAAAGCCGGAGTCTGTGTTTCCTGCGCAGTACAATCTGAAGGACTTCAAGTCACTGGGGTGAATAGGTACCTAATGAACAACTGTGCTCTATCGTAGACCACATCGCTGCTTAACATCAGACAGGATGGTGGTCAAACGCTTGACCTTGAAAAAAAAAACAAAGCTTGAAACGTCGCACATACCCTCCAGACCAGCAGTCATAAACGATAAGTAGGTCTCTAATTTATATCCCATAAAAAAACCTTGTCATTACAATTACCAACTGTCAACAGTATAACGTAACAATTCAACTAAATCTGTCAGCGCCATTTCAAGCTAAGCTCTATTTAACATCTCACAAGTAACATCAGATCACACACGAAAAGGTTGTTCACGTCACCTAGTCCGCAACCACACGTCGAAGTGACATGCGACAAGGCAATATGGAAATATCACCCGCCACCGCACTAGCGCCATCTATGATTTATAGCGTCCAACAGCGCGGAGCGATCCGGGCGGCGCGCGGCATCTTGAATAAATAAAAGGCGGGTAGTGGCCGAAAGTGGTTTGGCATCTCGTATTATTGACGCTTTACATTGTGCTGGTGTTAGAAATTACATTGATTCCCATGTTATTAATTTATTGATTGATATATATGCATGTTATTTCAGATTTCTGAGCCGGTAAATTATTAATTATGATCTCCAGTTTCGTGGCGAGATCCACTCGCCTGTCTCTCATTGATTACATTTGGCATGCGATTCAGCATGTTTAAATAATTTAGGCAGATGGTATTTACGGATAATTTGTGATTATAGTATAGTGTATCCTAGTATGGGGTCAGGTGACCGTGTATGAAATGTCCCTGGATAAGCCCTGCAGTTCCGGGCGTAAGAATAGGGCTGCGGTTCTCCCTTGCCTGTCGTACGAGGCGACTAAAAGGGCACCAGGGGGTCGGTCGCGCGCAAGGCGCGCGAACTCCACCGACTCCCCCATCGAGGGCGACGGTGCCACGTGACTTCGGCACCGTCGCTTCACGTCGAGGCGTTTCGGGGGGAGGGCCACAAGCCCCTCCCCGCAGGGTAGAGGGCCCGCAAATCACACTGCAGCGGGCCCTGCGCGGCCGGTGCCCCCCTGGATGTTGTGCTCTCTAGGGTGTTCCGGGGGCACCGGCTCTTTCGCGCGCAGAAGTCACCGGGGGGTTTTAGTGGACGCACCACATAACCTCGTCGTCTCCCCCGCGGATGACGGGGCATCCGAAGGGATCTCCCCCCGTCAAAAAAAAAAAATGTCCCTGGATTATTTTATTTATATACCTACACACATCAAAAGTGTCTAGGGATCAAGTACATTTTAGAAGATTGCAAACAAGAATATATTTTACAAAAACTGAATTCATTCATAATTTATTCAAAATGTGGTTATAAGTCATTGATACAGGCATAGGGAATTAGGTAGGAGACCAATCCAGAAGATTAGATTTTGTTTTAGAGCTAAATATGTTCTTGATCCTTAGATACTTGATGTGTGTATTAATTTTTGAAAGGTGTCTCTGCGTTAAATACAAAATGTACAATTCGCTTGCTAACTAAAATCGAGTGAAAGGCTTCGACTCAAACTCAAAATACTTTAAGTCAAAAGTGAAAAAACTTTTTGTATATGTCAAATTGTTTTTAATGCTCTATGAACGAAATTTTGACCACCATCCCGCCTGAATGTGGTCTACGATGAAGCACACATTGTTAATTAGGTAGCTATTTACCCGCGACTTTGAAGACCTTCAGACTATACTGCGCAGGAAACACGGACTCCGGCAAGTGATTCCACATCCTGGCGGTTCGCACTATGAAAGTAACATAACTTTGACATGTGACATGAAAATTACTCAAGCGTTAAAAGCTAGGACAGAAGAACTGACAAAAAAAAATTCCAACAATATATCAAATTATATAATTCAAGTATGGATTCTCTGAATTATCTAATGAGGAACGAAGTGATCCGACAGAGAACTATAATTATCGACATAGCTCATCGGTTTAGCAAGCTGAACTGGCAGTGGTCCGGCCATATTAGCCGTAGAACCGATGACCGTTGGGGCAAACTAGTTCTCGAGTGGAGACCGAGTCTCGGCAAACGGAGTGTAGGACGCCCTCAGGCAAGGTGGACTGACGATATGCGCAAGATTGGCTGGCTGGATGCGGGAAGCCGAAAACAGAACGCAGTGGCGTGCAATCGGAGTGGCCTGTGTCCAGATGATGATGATGATGAAGTATGATGCATATTATTTTGATGCTAAATCATCAACATGTCAGCACACTGACGTTTAATTCAATTAAATTTATTTTCATGTAACTTAAGAATAGTACAGATGTTATTACTAATTCTAAGATCCATAGTAATAAATACCTTAAACTTAATAATATATATATTATATATTTAAAATATACTTAAAATTAAACTAAAACACACGCGAGGTGTTGCGTTCCGGGGGGTCCCGTCTCAGCCGCCCTTTAAAGCGCCGGAACTTCACTCCCTTCGGCCAAAAATTGGGGTCGAGAAACGTCGAGATGCTATCTGTAAGAACTCTCACCACAAAGGAGCTAATACTAATATGTATATGCCGGACATTTTTTACACTCGGTCACCTGACCCCAAACTAGGATACCCTGTACTATGGGTGCCAGAGACTGATACACTTCATAAATACATTTAAGTAAATACATAGGTAAATAAAACGCCCAGAGGCACACAACAAATGCCTCAGCTCATTACTTAAACATTATGTCCGTGGCGGGAATCGAATGCGCGACTGTCGTCCTAGACGCATATGCCCTGACCACTAGTCCATGCCGGCCGTCTTATACATACATACATACACTTCACGCCTGTCTCCCAGAGTGGTAGGCAGAGACTACAGATCTCCATTTGTCACGGTCTTATATATTTGTCTTAATCTATATTAATATTATAAAGCTGAAGAGTTTGTTCGTTTGAACGCGTTAATCTCAGGAATTACTGGTTCGAATTGAAAAAATATTTTTGTGTTGCATAGATCATTTATCGAGGAAGGCTTTAGGCTATATAACATTAATGATCTTATATCCAAATTCCCACGGGAACGAAAAAATGCGAGTAACACCGCGGGGTACAGCTAGTACTATTAATATGACACAGAATATTTAATCCCAAAGCGGGGTAGGCAGAGAAACTTGCTTAATAAGCAAATGCCCACGGTTCATCAAGCGTATTTAAAATAATAAAAAATAAATACACTTCACGCCTTTAATCCCAAAGAGGGGTAGGCAGAGGCACTTGCTAAAGCAAGTACCACGGTTCACCAAGCGTATTTAACCCAACGTGACAGGGGGTGAGCCCATCGCCGTTATAGGGTTCACACACCTTGTGGTGTGGGTTTCATCACGATGTTGTCCTTCACCGTACGAGCGTTGCGTTGCGTACATAGGCTCTGAAAAAGAGTCCCATTGGTACACGTCCAGTAGCCGGACTCGAACCCGGGACCTCCTGGTTCCAAGCGTATTTAACACAACGTGACAGGGGGTGAGCATATCGCCGTTATAGGGTTCACACACCTTGTGGTATGCGGGTTTCATCATGATGTTGTCCTTCACAGTAGGTACGTTTTTTTTTTCACAGTGGCGTGCAATTGGAGAGGCTTATGTCCAGCAGTGGACAAGTATGGGCTGATGATGATGATGATGATGAAAATATAAAAAACACCCAGGAGTGAAAGTGTAAGGCACAATATTTTCGGCCCCTTACTGCTTACCGGTATATTTGGATCCAAATTGTCGTTTTGGTAGTAAAAGTGACAGTTTGGATCCATCGAAGTACATCATTGAGCCTTGAGATCATGTCATATAAACGCCACCCGTGAGATGTTTTGAAACTACTTTTGACATAATATCGATAGCTGTCAGAAAACCTCTCATACGCTAACTTGACATTTTAACTGCCCGTGTACGCTGTTGAATCTTATTATTATTATTTGCGCCTCCTGTGAACCATACACACCTATATGTAGATATGTAGACACATAGTGAGATACATCAGTAAGTAGGCACGTTTGGTTTAAAGTTTAGTTGTCAAATAGATCGTTGAACAATACAGCCCCCTAGCACAGCGCTCCAAGAAATAAGTGACAAGACATATAACCCGCTCCGATTTGTTGAAACTAGCTGAGTCGCACAAAGCGTGACATAACAGCCAATCAGAGCGCGTATTTGTTCTATGTCATGTCTTTATTGAGGCGCGTGCTAGTCCTGCAGGTGTGCGTTTTATTGCAAGAAATCTCCGGTAGAACAAAACCAACCTTATTACGTCAACATACGCTACCCGATGCTTTGAAAGGCGACGCAATTTTTTTTTTTTACGAATTATTCAAAATCAAGACACAGTTTCGTGTTCGGCGCTACAGGCAAGCTCTTCCGCCAGCAAGTCTGCTGTTAATCAGCGCTGCTCAATGTTTGAACTGAAGAGTTACCAAACTTAATTAGAAAGTACGAGAAATGCGTCGAGTTTCTTCGGGCGGTGGGGCCAGGGAATTTGGTTGGGTATATTTTTTGTGTATATTTTAAGCGTCTGTGGTCCAGTTGGTCGGACCCTTGACTTGTAACCGGGAGGTCCCGGGTTCGAGTCCGGCTACTGGACGTATACCAATGGGACTCTTTTTTCAGAGCCTATGTACGCAACGCAACGCTCGTACGATGAAGGACAACATCGTGATGAAACCCGCACACCACAAGGTGTGTGAACCCTATAGCGGCGATGGGCTCACCCCCTGTCACGTTGGGTTAAATACGCTTGGTGAACCGTGGGTATTTGCTTTAGCAAGTGCCGCTGCCTACACCCTCTTTGGGATTAAAGGCGTGAAGTGTATTTATTTTATTTTTATATTTTTTGTTCGTAAAATTTAGCCAAAGGACCTCAAACCCCTTCGGTGTGTCAAAATTATTATTAGGTCACGGAGATAAATGAGTCGGGAGTTTCTTGTCAATTCTTCTAAGTGTGACAGCACCCGTTTCAGAAATGACAGCTTCTTTTGATGTCTGTCAATTATTATTTCAATGTTCGCGATTTATTTTATGAATTTTCAATACTCAATAATTTATTGCGTTCCACAATGGTAAATAGCATTAGATAGTAAAACATATATAAATATAAGGACAGCTGCAGAGCTTTGTGGACCCTGATGGACACAGCAGAAATTGGAGGAGAGGACACGGAAAAAAATTACAAGTTGTCTTCAAAGTGTTCTTTTAAATTATAGTAAGCTTCCTCAATTAACAGTTGTTTGACTTTGGTTAAAAAAAAAATATCATTAGGTTCATTTCTAAGTACTATTGGAAGTTTATTATAAATTTTGATGGCCATAACATTTTGTGATAAGTTACACTGATATCACGAAATAATACCTCAGCAATAAGACTCGGAATTGACGATCAGCAGCCCTAGCAAGGGCGCCAAGAAAGACACGACATAGAACAAATACGCGCTGTGATTGGCTGCTATGTCACACATCGTGCGACTTAACTTGTATCAACTAATCGGAGCGCCTGATTTGTCTTGTCATGTCATTTTTGGAACGCTTTGCTAGGGGGGCTGAAAGTCGGCGATGGCGAAAGAGGTATTAGGTTATGCAACTCCGTAGCACACCCTCCGAAATGCACCCGATAGAAGACAGATACTCCTGGTTGTTCTATTGTAAAAACTAAAATACTAGCTACGAAGTAAGTGTATCCTTTCCCGTGCCGCAGCCAGCTACCAAATCCAACTACGAAATGCGACTAACATGAGACGAAGGCAATGTGTGGGTCGTTTTAATATATTTTATTTATTTATGATTATGGCACCGTATCGCTAACAGACACTTATTAACCCCATCAACTCTTGGAACCTCGTCTATAAGTTTCCAAATAAACCAATGGTAACATGATAAACGTCAATTCAATGGCCCCAACAACGAAAATAAACAACTTAGTTTCAGAGAATTTGCATCCAAGTTGGCGCTGCATTTGTTTCATTTTCTTTCTGTTGGTTTTTTTTTTGTTTCGCAGCTTTCTCTCAACTTCGGATGGTCAGTTGGAGAACTTCCTTTTCGTAATTTCCGCTAATTATTTTCAAGGTGCCTGTAGGCCATTGTAGTACTAGGGTCGGGTTTGGTTTTTTTTTTACTTAGGTTTTAAACGACTTAAAAATAAGAAGGAGAACAGTGAATTGGAACGCATATGGTGGTCAATCAAAGCACACAAAGTGTACTGTTTCTGTAGAGACACATTCCATGATAATAAAACAGTTTTTAAAAAGAAATTTTTCGAAATTCTGGACATATCTTCAACACAATAAACCGTGCAGAGTTAACACACTATATAATAAATAAAAAATGTACGTAATGTATTTATATTTTAATATCAACTGTCCACTGTCTGTTATACTATAAATTAATATTATTGTAAGTTTAGCTAAGATGTATATTATCCTTTCTGTGTTACCCTATAATTAAGATAGCACTGTACCGTAATGTCTGCGGCTTTTTTATTGGTGTATATCTTGTTGGCTTCCCAAATAAATAAAATAAAAAATAAATAAATAAATAGAGCATACTGAGACCCAGTGGCGTGCACACCATATAGGCAAAAACACACTGCCTACCTTAGTATTTTGGTTACCCGACATAATAATAGAATTATTGCTAGATCTTTTTTGTTGTACTCACGAGATAGGCTAACGAAGGTCCTGTGTTTTGTGTGTGAGTACACAGGTAGGCACCTATATTTTGTAAAGACAAGTTACCTATACATAGGTGTCAATCCATGAGGATTACTGCCTACCTTGTCATAAAAGCCAGTGCACGCCACTGCTGAGACCTCTTTATACAAACTCGATCAGCTCATTATGCTTCCCCCATCAGCCATCAGCTACATGACGTCCACTTGACCAATGCCACCCCCAATGATTTCCGTGATCATTTGGGGGTACGCCAGTAATCGCCACGCTTGGCCGGCGGGTTGGCGATCGCAGTGGTGTTGTGGTTTAACTCACAGAGAGCGCTGCTGCCCGTCCTCTGGAGAGTTCCCTCGGTCGCTTCTTACGACCCCCACGACGGGAAACGTCGGGCTGTGGTGGTGACACATATATTCTATTCGCAGTCACCACAATGCTTTTATTATGGTCTCTGTCTATACTTTCACTTTAAAGGGTATTTCTGGATCACCCAATCATACCCAGGATTCCAGTAGGTATAACAATATCCAAGATCTCATTAATAGATACGGAAGTTAGTTTTTTAAAGAACGTAAATAAACTTGTCTTTCTCAAATTGACAGTTGACAGCCAATAAGTCATCCAGAAACAGAAACTCTCGCCGAGTGAGTGACACAATGAGGAGTTCACAAAAAAAAAATCTGTCAAAGATAGTGGGAAGTGAAAGAGATGCAGCTACTTTATTCTACAATAGTTCGTCTTCGGGGGACAGCGTTTGTGGTCCAGTTGGTCGGATCCTTGACTTGTAACCGGGAGGTCTCGGGTTCGAGTCCGCCTACTGGACGGGAACCAATGGGACTCTTTTTCAGAGCCTGTGTACACAACGCAAAGGACAAAATCGTGATGAAACTCGCACACCACAAGATGTGTGAACCTTATAACGGCGATGGGTTAAAATACGCTCGGTGAACCGCGGGCATTTGAAGGGCAAAGAACAAGGTCACTTTTTTTTCAATTGGAAGAAACTTATTGTCTATGATACTTTTATTCCGAATCATTAGCTTTTAAGAAAACAACTAGATAGCGCAAAAAAGGCGGTCTTGATTTTGGTTGAAAGGAAAAAAACTAGGTATGTCCATGACTTTCAAACTTTTGAATGTGTATTTCTCAAAATCAACTCATTAGGACATTCCCTATTCTTTGCTGGTACCCTTCATTTGCTTTAACAAGTGCCTCGGCCCCGCTTTGGGATTAAAAGGCGTGAAGTGTATTTTTTCTTACTGTCACCTCTCATCAATAACTGACAGTCTACTGAACCCCGTACGCCCCTTTGCTCGTCAAGACTGTTGAACAGCGCCGTGACAGCCGGTGGTCGGGGCGACGACAAACGTGTCGTTAAACCTAAACGGGAGGCGTCGACAAAATGCAACACAGTTTCAACATCCTTTTCCTCTTTACCGCACAAGAAGCTTCGTGCGTTGCGCGTTCGGAATAAACAATTTCGGGAATAGCCCCTGTTGTAATTGCTTAGCGGAAGTCACGATGTTTTGTGAAACAGTGACAGAGGACTAACTATACTTGTCTTTTTATGTTATTAACCCTTAACCACACAAAGGCTAGTATATTGCCACTTTATCAACACATGCTTTGAACCTTGTTGAATTATTTAAAGATTTCATAGAAGTTATCAGCGAATAATCACATAAGGTAGGTATGTAACACTACAGGACACAA
>SJJU01012349.1:0-10681 GCA_012932125.1 Conopomorpha cramerella
CAGTCGGTATTCCGAACGCCGCTGTCCCTATCCTCCGCGGCCTTGCGGGGCCGCCACCGCTAGATTGCGGCGCGGAGGGGCCGCAGGGGAAGAGGAGTGTCAGTACTGCGGTGCGCTGCGCTCCCTATACTCTGCTGCCGGAACGGAGGAAGATGTCGGACCCCACGAGATCCGGGGTCCGACGCCGGCGGGGCGGTCGGGTTGTGACCATCCCGCCGCCAGCCCTGTAGTTCCGGGCGTATAGAAAAGAATAGAACTACGGTATCCCGTGGCGTATAAGGCGTTCTAAAAAGGGTCCTTGGGGTCGTGGGTGTCGGAGTGGGGTTCCCGACACCTGTTTGGACGGCCCCGAGAAGGGCGGCGGTTACCCTAGGGCCTGGTAACTGCCGCCTGTGATGGAGATTGCTGGGGTAGACACACCACCGTCTGCCCCGAGCCGGAGTCCGACAGGACCGATCGCTTGGACGGGTCCTGACGCAATTCCTTCGGGTACTCCTGGGACCCTCCCTGCTTGCGACTCGGAGGTCATTCAGTAGGTCTGAGTATCGGTTACTATCTATTTTTCATGCATCTACCAGTTGTATTTCTCCCAATACACGTGATACAAAAACAACTTATTACGGCAAAACATATGTTTGTCTGGACAGCTAGTATTAATATGTAAAATAGAGTAGATAAATAAGCCACTTGATATTATCATCGCTCAAAGATATCTTGTTTCATACAAAAGATACGTATTGTAACAAAGAGATTGTACTTGAATCAAACTCTAGCCGCCGTTATATAAGCAAGTGTATTATCGTAACGACCGATAAACGGCAGCGGCGCGCCGTTATCCGTCGCGGGGCGTTATCACGTGGCCGTTACGAGATAACGTCTCAAGGGCAACGCGATTTCTTGCGGATTCGTTATCAACGAGGATTATAGAATAACTGTACGTACGTAAAGATCATGCTGGTAATACCTATTTTTGGAAAAAAGTTGTCATATGTATGTATAGTATAATGGGTACCAGTTTTTTTATGTAGTTTATTTATTTCTGTGCAAATTATTGGATACAATTGTCTAAAATGAACCGTGGGCATTTGCTTAAGCAAGTGCCTCTGCCTACCCCGCTTTGGGATTAAAAGGCATTGCGCGCGTGAAGTGTATTATTATTTATTTAATTGTCTAAAATACTAGCGTCGTAATCACTATCAAATCACTACCTTTATTAAGTTCATATCCATTGTAGCATGATGTTGTCCTACATTCAAATTAAATACCCTTAAAAAAACCCTTAAACCAAAATAGAAGTGTTTATTGTGGTATAAGGAACTGGCTGTGAAAGTGTTTACAGCTCGTATTAAGACGGTTACTTCTTTTTTTCTAATATTGTGGAAACCAATCCAACGAATGCATTCCTTTGAAACGAATTGCCCTACCGGAATAACGGCGCTGCATAATTGTCCAAGGAAAATTAATTGATAAGATAAATTAATAAGTACCTACTTATACTTACATTATTATAATAAGACGATAATGTTTCTGTAGGTAAAAGGGGTATCGAGTAACTTCCTCAAAGTAGAGGGTTCCGTAAAAAAATATAAGATTTTTTTAAACGTAGACAACTTGTCGTTTTGTGACTTACAACACGATTTGTGAGTCGTACATAATAATTCAAATAATTATCAGTGTAATGGGGAATTTTCAGGGCCCCTGTTTCTCTTAGTTATGACAGATGGCGATACGCTAGTTGTATTAGGGGGACAAATGTCAACATAATTACTAAACTTCAAGCAGTCCGTATTGAAGGCGACAGTATTTTTTTTATTGTTTGTCTATATGTTACAAAAGAGTCTGAAGTCTAAATAACTCACCCAAATAACAAATATACGCACTAAAATATAACTGACAGAAGTCCCCCTGGATATAGCGACATCTAGATAAGAAACTTTTGGAGTTTGAAAATTCCCCATTTGAATGTCGTGCTCTAAAATCCTTTTCGATGCCACGGCATCATTTTAAGACATTGCAATTTAAGCCGTATTTCTATAACGACACCGTTTGAATGACCATTGGCATACATTTGCCGTCCCGTCCCAGTCTACGTTGGACTTAAAGGTTTGGGGGTTCGAACGAACGCCATCGCTACGTTAATTACCACAGATGCCAAATAAACAAATAAAATACAAACCTTAAGAAAGATTTAAATTCAGATAAGTACGTAATTACTTTTATGCACACCTATCTCCGCAAAGTATTTCTGTGTTAGCGGTTTGTTTGAGCAACAGGGATAAAAGGGAGGCAGCAGAAAAACGTTTTACAAGGAATTTCCCAGCGGAGACGCCACCACGGGAACAGCGAGGTAGTGTCGGACTCATCCTACTAATATTATAAACGAGAAAGTTTGTATGTGGGGATGGATGTATGTTACTCTTTCACGCAGAAAGTACTGGACGGATTTTGATGAAACTTGGCAGTATTGTAGCTTATAAACTAGAATAACATATTATAGGCTATAAGGTATTTTGGTAAAACAACGTTTGCCAGGTCAGCTAGTTCTAAATAAACCCTGACGATGGACTTCGTGTCATCATAAACTGGACGGGATGAAGAAGTAACCGAAAGCATGTCGTCTGTCAAGCCTAAACGAACGGGATCGATCGGCTTCTGAACTCAGATCGGGGTAGACGGTGTCGTGTCTGCTCATGCGACTTCCCTGGCAGTGGATTCCAGGCTATCAGGCTATCCGCCGACCTTCTAGGGCAGCACAAGCAGGAGTCGGGAACCCCACTCTGACACGCGCGAATCCAAGGATTCCTTTTAGAACGCCTTATACTTTCGTCAGTCTGGGGATACCGTAATTCTTTTCTACCCCTTTTTCAATATAAAAAATTAATAGCTAAGTGTTGGTAAGGTCAAAACTCGAGAGCGGCTGGATTATTTCCAGAAAGATAAAGTAAGAAAATGCACAAGAAATTATACTTCATAATTCGAAACAAATATTCATTCTTAAGACAGGACAATGTCTTTCGGGTCCACTATAGTTAAATACACTTTACGCCTTTTCATCCCAAAGCGGGGTAGGCAGAGGTACTAGCTTAATAAGCAAATTGCTCGCGGTTCACCAAGCGTATTTAACCTAACGTGACAGGGGGTGAGCCCATCGCCGTTATAGGGTTCACCTTGTGGTGTGCGGGTTTCATCACGATGTTGTCCTGCACCGTACGAGCGTTGTGTTGCGTACGTAGGCTCTGAAAGAAAGTCACACTAATACTAAGGAACCCTAATAACGATCACGTCGCCACCTCTGGCACACAATAAATAAATAGATTTAAATGTTGTACGAAAACACTGATAATTTTCGTAATCCGTCGTTAAAATATTATCGAACGTAGTAATAGGTATGTAATTACTAATTTTATTTCTGGCAATCGATTATTTTATGCTGATTTTGCAGATAAAATCTGCAGTTATCTTCGTGTAGGCACGTAACGTATGTCATGCCAAACTTCAAGCCTCTGAATTATGTGGTTTAGGTTTTTAATGCAAAAGAGTTTTCCCGTTAACTTAAGTTCCCCTGGAAATTGTGAATATTTTTCTTTCGTAGCCGTAATGTTCCTGCCAAATACTTATTATTACCAAAGTCCAAACTTATGATGCATGCCCAAATTTAGAGGCTTGAAATTTGGCTTGTAGGTTTTTCGGAATGTAATGTTCGTTTACATTTGCCTTCCCAAAAGGCAAACAATTTGCATGAAGTGTTGTCTTTCATATCATCCTTGGACGGACAGGAATTAATATACTACCAAACCGTGGCCCCACTAATGGACGGACGGAAAAAGAAATGTCCCCAATGAGGAGGATTATATTTTTTACAAAAAAACGCAAAGTTCATTTGCTGGTGCTCTACGAGGTATTAGTATTATCCGCCACGGGATTAAGGTTTTTGCAGTCAGTCAGCCACGGGTAATTATAATTCCTCCTAGACCCACCAGTGGGTCTCGCCAGTGTTAAGGTTTTTGCAGTCAGTGGGCCACGGGTAATTATGATTCCCCCTAAACCCACCAGTGGGTCTTGAGAGTGCTAAGGTTTTTGCAGTCAGTCAGCCACAGATAATTATAATTCCTCCTAGACCCTCCAGTGGGTCTCGCCAGTGTTAAGGGTTTACAGTCAGTGGGCCACGGGTAATTATAATACCCCCTAGACCCACCAGTGAGTCTCGAGAGTGTTAAGGTTTTTGCAGTCAGTAGGCCACGGGTAATTATGATTCCCCCTAAACCCACCAGTGGGTCTCGCCAGGGTTTTTGTAGTCAGTGGGCTACGGGTAATTATAATTCTCCCTAGACCCACCAGTGGGTCTCGCCAGTGGGTCCACGGGTCGGACATAGTTTTAGATTTGGATTCCAAGCCGATTTTCTATACCAATATTATAGAGAGAAGAGGTTAGATTTTTTGTTTCTTTGTTTGAACGGAATAGGCCCCGAAACTACTGGACTGATTTGAAAAATACTTTCACTGTCGGATAGCTACTTTGTTCCTGAGTGACATAGGCTATATTTTATCCCAAAATTCCCACAGGAACGAAAAAACGCGAATAACACCGCGCGGTACAGATATCAGCAATATCGTTACAATTAGTCGCGGGCGGGCTTCATTTATCATCAGTATTACCTTGAACAGTTATTAAACTTATATAATAATGGATTTCCGCAAAGATGCGTTACTTTTCGTCGTTGTAGTGAAATTGTGTACTTGCCGCCCCGCGGTGTTACCGGCGGTTTTTTAAGTTGACTCTGTCGGAATAAAATAATGAAAATAAGGACCCAAGTTCGTCAGAAAAATATTTTGAATTTTATTTTACTTTTGTACCCGTGTATTCGAAGAAATACACCTTTGAAACCTTCCCTAGTAAGTAGTTCCCCCAAAAATCCAGCCGTTCACGAATTTTAGCGAGACTGACGAACATCAATTCATTTATAGATTCAGTGCATTTTCTCAATTTCTATTCTCTCTTTAATAAATATTATTATTTATTTTCTAGGGTTCTACCTGCATATTAGTTCAGTTTACGATCAGAGTGTAAGACAGTATTAAGTAAGATAGGCACTTTACTTATAATAGATTAAGTAGGTAACAAAAGTACCTATCTATATAGTTATTTTGACTCCTGTAAGTAAAGTTGGCTTACCTACTTCAAGTTGCTTTCTCTTTCCAGCCTTTCCATTTCCACCAGAGGAAAATACGCCTTTGGTGCTTAAAGACTACAAGCTGGGAAATCCGTAGTAGACTTACTTACCGATGTAACGTGAAATGAAAACAGCTTTTATACTGTTAAGAAACTTTAATGCATAGTATAAAACAAAGTCGCTTCCCGCTGTCTTGCTTATGTTTGAAACTACGCAACGGATTTTAATACGGGTTTTGTTTGTAGATAGCGTGATTTTAGGGGATCGTTTGTACGTATAATGCATTCATACAATAGCAGGAAAACACTGTTAATAATGTTTATTGGCAAACCAATTTGCGTTTGCTGGGTCAGCTAATAGGTCTATATACTATGCCCCTTACCAATAAAAGCATTGTCACTTATACAACGGTTTATAGGTCTACTTGGATTGGTTATTCCGTATTTGACATACAACTGACAAGTTAAGTGATAACCAGTTTATGTAGACCTATAATAACCGTTGTATAAGTGATAACGCGTTTATTGGTAAGGAGGTATGTCTGTGCATAGAATAGAACAAACGACAGTACTTAATGTTTAGATTTTTGAAAACCACGTATCGGATATTAATGCGGTTTTGTTTAATAGATACAGTGCTTTTTGAGGAAGGTTTATTTATGTATGATGATGTATATGTATAATATCAGGGAAACCCTGTTAAGAATGTATATTGGTAACAGATCGTTTGCCGCTCGTAAACTTATATCGTCGAATTCATTATATAGTAGGTGATGCAATCGCCATGAAGTTATTACTATTTATTATACTAGTCGACGCCCCGCGATTTCATTCGCGCAGTTTTACTATTAATTTGAACCAAATTTTTTTTATTTTTTACTCAAGTTTTAGAAGTATAATTTTTATTATTAATTTTTTTTCTAACTCTCAAATTTTTCGTTATTTTCATGCCAATTTCTACCCCTCTTTTTGTCCCCTCAGGGGAAGAATTAAAAAAATACCTTTTCAGGTAAACATCATAAAAAGAACCCGTGTGCATATTCCAGCTTTCCAGGGCCAAGGGTTTGGACTAGACGTTGAGTCAGTGATGAATGAATCAGTCAAGGCTTTGAGTTTTATACATATAGATTTATTTCAGATTAATAATCCATAGAGTTATTAGTAACAGCTTATACTACGTTAGTCACATAACGTTCACTGCTGGATGAGGGCTTTCCCTAATGATTTACGTCATTTTGGGGGCCAATATACTACGTTAGTAAATTGAATAAAAAAAAATACATTTTAATCTTTTAATTACATGCGTCCTCGCAAGTGGCGTGCACACCATATAGGCAAAAAGACACCGCCTACCTTAGTATGTAGTATCTATGCTAGATACTTTTTTGTTGTACTCACGTCATAGGCTAACGAAGGTCCTGTGTTTTGTGGGTGAGAAGATAGGTAGGTACCTGTGTTTCGTAAAGACAAGTTACCTATACATAGGTGTCAATCCTTGGGGGATACTGCCTACCTTGTCGTAAAAGCCAGTGCACGCCACTGCGTCCTCGTATGGCGTTTAAGAAACGAGCTAACCAACCTCTGACAAGGCAAGTTCAGAATGTTCGTACCTCAGCGAAATGTAGAATATGTTGCTCTCCCGTTTTTGTGTTCAGGGACGATAGAGACAGACATATTACGCGCTCTGATCATGGAATAGCAGAATACACATACATAACAATTTCGGTATTTCCCCGTCACCTCATTCTTTCGTTCCACTTCTTCATACGTCAATAGTTTGGTTTATACTATTTGTTTTTATTTTCCTTGGCTTATTCATATAGAACAATAGAATTAGTCACAAGATTCGGTTGAGTTAAATTATGTGCCAAACATTCTATGTAGTTCTACTAAAAAACTGGATTATCTACACACATCAAAAGTGTCTAGGGATCAAGAACATTTTTAGCTTTAAAAAAATCTAACTTATTTAAATCAAATCTGATCTTCTGGATTGGTCTCCTACCTAATTTCCCATGCATGTATTAATGACTTAGCACCACATTTTGAATATATTATGAATGAATTCAGTTTTTATAAAATATATCCTTGATTGCAATCTTCTACAATGTACATGATCCCTAGCTAGACACTTTTGATGTGTGTATATTAATACTAGCGGACCCTGCAAACGTTGTTTTGCCAGTGTTTCTTTGCTATTATATGCATATATTATACATATAAACCTTCCTCAAGAATCAATCTACAAAAGAAAACCGCATGAAAATCCGTTGCGTAGTTTTAAAGATCTAAGCATACATATGGACAGAAAGTGGAAGGCGACTTTGTTTTATACTATGTAATGATTATTAAGTGAGTTAAACCACAACACCACTGCGATTGGTACTTCCCCCCAAATGATGATGGAAATCATTGGGCGAGGCCCTCAGCAGTGGACATCATGTGGCTAATGATGATGATGATGATGAATATTAGGTATAAGCAGGAAATAATTGTATTTTTTATGGATGTTTGTTACGTATAAACGCAAAAATTACTGGACGGACTTCGATAATTATTTCATCATTAATATGTTTATCCCTGCATTGCATTCATTATCTCTGAGTAACATAAGCTATATTTTATGTCGGATATTTCCACGGGATCGAAAAAATATCGTGAGGAAAACGGAAAACGGAATAATGTTTTCATAAAGTTAGACTCCGTTTGAAAAAACCTAGGTAAAATTCTACGCTCTGGCGGTCATTGACTGTACCTACAGTTATATTATTATGATTTGACACGTTGATTTCTATCATTATTTTTCACAGAGAATAAACACGATTTAACTAATTTTGTTCTTTTAAGTCTAAGATTGACCCTAAGTAAATGAAAATTGTATTTGAATATGCAAATCATGAATTTAGTCAATAATTCATAATATTATGTTCCGATTCCTGGCACTGATATCATCAATTTCCCTTGTCTTCGGTAAATTGATAACATGCCTCGGCAATTGTAAGTTTCCAAGTCACGTACGACCACAGGAGCTGATGCTCCGGGGCAATCCCACGATACACATGTATGGTTACCTTGAGGACAGCTTTCGTAAACATTTTCCCATTCATCCTGAGCTGAATTTCCTAAGAAAAAACTCTCTTTACGGAGACCAGCACTAACTGGTCATGTCACTTATAACGCCATCTTGTAAAGTTTACAGGATCTATAAACTCTTAGGTACTCTATTGTAAGGGAATAAAGCTGTAAATTCAAGTAGTTTAGTTTGTACTAAACCTTTCACTAGTTATGAACATCTTTGGAGTGTAGATTAGCTCTGCCGGACGTGGAAAACCCACGTTGTTTGCTCCTACCGGATTCCTTGGACTTTTATATGCATTTATTACTTTCAATTCCTATAAAATCCTAGTCTAGATCGCTTGAAGCGATGTCATTCAACGCTATGATTAGCTGGCGATTATATATATAGGTACACATACATCTCTAGGAGAGATGATTCTAGAGATGTAGACAGACATACACATGAGATTTCTAGTATTCCTGAGAGCAATGTTTTATACATTTAATACTAGTGGACGCCCCGCGATTTCATTCGCGTAGTTTCAGTAAGTCATACAAACTATAGCACCCTCTATACTGCACTAAGTCCCACATGAACGGGATAAAAAGCATCCTATGTTATTCTCTTGGTTCTAAGCTATGTCGCCACCAATTTTCTACCTAATCGGTTGAATCGTTCTTGAATTATAAGTATTGTAACAAACCCGTCTTTGTTTTATATATATAGATTTTGGAAGTACTTCCATAGAAGGACGGGAGAATTGCTCTACAGCACCATCATAAAGAAAAGAGACTTGGTTAACAGTTTGGCAATTGGGTAAGGGAGAGACGATTTGATAAAACCCTAGTCTGGATGTCTTGAAGCGATGTCATTGAAGGGTTTTTTACCACTTGTTCCTTTATCAGTTCCTTTTTCGAACAAAACTATGTAAGTTTTTCTTCAGAAAGAAATTATTATAGGAACTATTGGGCAAACGCATTAAACATCATGATTAGTTAAGGCGATGAAATAGACACATACACATAAAAAAATTAAATCTTTGTTTCAAGAAAAGAATAACTTAAAGTATGGTTAACGCAGAGTTATGTGCGTTGGGTACATTTTAAAATAATTGAGATTGGTTCCTCAAATAGGAAAAACCTGTGCTCTTGTAGAAGTAGAGTACAAAGTACCATTAGTGGAAACAGTACCAATAATCTTCTACAATATAGGTGATAACAACTTAAACAAAAGAAAAAAAGGAAAACTTAAAATTAAACCTATATTTAAAATAAAGATATTTAATAAACTAGCTCCTATATGAAAAGAAATGTTGAAGGGTAAAAGCGAGATTTTAAAGGTATGCATGCTATTTAAATGTATAGCATGAATTATACATTAAGGTTTATTGTTTGCTTGTCAAAATATAACAACTCTCTCTTCATCATCAGCCCATACTTGTCCACTGCTGGACATAGGCCTCTCCAACTCTTTCTTATTTATATTTTAGTGGCACAGGAAATAGCATCAAAACTGAAAGAACCACTTACATACTTTTGACCGACGAAAAACGGAGGCGGTACCTACTCAAGTCTGTTTAAGTTTGTTCGCTCATAACTTCGTGGTTTATGAACCGATTTTGATTATTCTTTTTTTGTTAGAAAGATGATATTTCGAAGGTGGTCTCATAATAAGGAAATCAGGGTTTGAAGATGTCAGACCAGATAAATGTCGGTCCTTCTTTTTCAAATAATTTTACATAAAGTTCGTTTTTGTTTTGTTACAAAATAATGTGTTTTATACATATCTAGTCGTTACAGAGAAACGTTCAACGAACGACAATTGCTGCTATAAACACCAGAGCGATAAGATCACTGATACCTACAATTGGACTTAGATTAGGAACGACGATGTGAGATCTTGACTTATCGAATGCGCGACCATGACGTCACAAAGCGAAATGATGGATTCAATATTACAATTAGGTATGACGGGTTGATCTCCTCCATCATAGTTATCATGCAGACATTTTTATTTATTTATTTATTTACCAAGCTTATACTATCTTAACAGTAAGGACCAATACAATAGTATAGCAAATATATTTACAAAAAAACATTTATAACAACATTTAAAACACCGAAAGTAAAATGAAAAAAAAACGATAATACATGTCAAACAAAATAACAGATATGCATGTACATATAAAACAAAAATAAATAAAATTGAAGTTAACAAATAACAACGAGCCGTTCCTGGATGATGCAGAAGGATGTAAGCCTTCCTCTTGGATACGGCAAAACCCGTTAGTAATTTTTCAAGATCTAAGTATCCATCAAGGTGGACTGATGATAACGCAAGATGGCTGGCAGAAGCTGGATGCGAGAAGCCGAAAACAGATCACAGTGGCGTGCAATTGGAGAGGCCTATGTCCAGCAGTGGACAAGTATGGGCTGATGATGATGATGATTGAT
>SJJU01012350.1:0-11872 GCA_012932125.1 Conopomorpha cramerella
GTCTTTGACGTTTTTCTGACAGATTTTCGGGTGGAGAACTGTCATTACTGTCAAAGTTTTTTTGGAAAGTTTGACAGTTCTCCGCCCGAAAATTTGAATGAATGAATATACTCTTTATTGCACATTGTACATTACAAGTGTAAAAAATTACAATGGAAAAATTGCAAGATATTAGAAAAATTGTAAGATATTAGATTCACGACAGTTCGGATTCAGAAAAGGTAGAGACACGACTTTAGCTGTATTCTCACTTATGAAGTATGTGACCGAAACGTTAAATGAAGGGTCTTTGCCTGTCTCTATATTTCTGGACATGAGCAAGGCCTTTGATTTGGTATGTCACAAAACATTGCTCGAAAAGCTAGAGTTGTATGGTGTACGTGGGAAACCGTTAGAATGGATATCGTCATATCTGAAAAACCGCCAACAATTTGTAACTGTAGTACAATCAAAACATTTGGAGCAATTAACATACAGCTCTATAATAGAGCAACAAAATCCGTACGGAGTACCACAGGGAAGCATTCTCGGGCCCTTGCTCTTTTTAATCTATATTAATGACTTGCCCCACATCCTCACTCAGAACTGTATTTTGTATGCAGACGACACAACATTGATTATAAAATCAAAAAATCACAAACACTTGGAAAAAGAAGCAAATGAAAACTTGAAGTCAGTCATAGACTGGCTCTACCGTAATAATCTGAAGTTAAACGTGGCAAAGACCAATTACATTAGATTCCAAACATACAATAGTTGTCCAACCAAGTTAGATATTAAATTAAACTCAACTCCAATTGAAGAAGTAGACTCTACAGTGTTTTTAGGAATGACAATAGACAAATATTGCAACTGGAAAGACCATATAGCAAAACTATGCAATAAAATAGACAGCTTTGTGTACGTATTATACCGATTAAGACAGGGAACTGGTCTGGCGGCTGCTCTTTTAGCTTATCATGGGTATGTTTCCAGCATTCTAAGATATGGCATAATACTATGGGGAGGCTCAGTCGAAGTCAACAGAGCATTTATCGCCCAAAAGAAATGTATCCGAGCTCTTACAGGAGCAAATTTCAGGGACTCGTGTAAACCCCTATTTAAGAAACACAACATATTGCCTCTACCAGCATTATACATTTATGAAATTTGTATTTTTGTGAAGAAAAACCAGGAACTCTTTAAAAAGGATAGTGATGTGAAAGTTCTTAGAAGTCGACGAAGAGATAAACTTTATGTACCACCTCAAAGACTAAAATTGTATTCTCGAAATTGTTACGTAATGGCTATTAATATTTATAACAAGTTACCAGATGCATGTAAAGAGTTACCACTAACAAGGTTTAAAAAGCATGTGTTTAAATTATTAATGGAAAAATTATATTATGACATTAAGGAATACTTAAATGACGGCTTATAACTATGTACATGTTATGACATTGATTTGAAACTTATAATAACAATTTAATTTTGACATTTGTAAAATATTTGCACACTGAGCTCCAGTAGAATATGTAAGGACTATATATTAATTATAACAACTGATGTATCTCATATTCTGGCAAATAAATGATATTATTATTATTATTATTGCAAAAAGCGACGTTAGCGATTTCTTCCAGGTAACCTAATTTAAAGATTACAGGAGCTTAACAGAAAGAGTAATGGGGTTGGCAAGTGTTGCTATCTGACCGATAACGTCAATAATATTCTAAAATAATAAAAATACATAGTAAATATAGATATATATATTCATATATATATGTATACCTAATCAGTATATACCTGTCAGAAAAATGTCAAAGAAAATTCCCCATTACTGGTTAGAGCCTGATTTTAATATTTGCCCCGGTTGTGGGCCACACACTTTGTATATTGCAAGCCTCGATTGTAATAACTGTCTCACACTATTTAGATTAGGGAAGTCGAAATCAAATATATTCTTTGCTTTACAACACATATAATTATATCGATGGTCACTATTAAGAAAGTCGGATCTACAAAACGGGACATGTTCAGGAGAGAACATAGTTTTGTATATTAAAACTAAACTACTTGTGGTGTCACCACACGGCTATAATCTTTAGAATAAGTTTATAGCCGTGTGGTGACGGCGAATAGAATACATGTGTCACCACCCCAACCCAACTTTTCCCGTCGTGGGGGTCGTAAGAAGCGACCGAGGGAACTCTCCAGAGAACGGGCAGCAGCGCTCTCTGTGAGTTAAACCACAACACCACTGCGATCGCCAACCCGTCTGCCAAGCGTGCCGATTACTGGCATTTCACCCCAAATGATGGATCTCATTGGGGAGGCCCTCGTCCAGCAGTGGACGTTATGTGGCTGATGATGATGATAAGTTTATAAATCTTAATATAGTCAATCTAACGGTGTAGGACAGTACACTATTACATATTCCTTAAATTGCACTACCGACATTTTTAATTGAGACTATCGATACGTTTCCTCTTATTTCTACACCGTCTTTAGTTTAATCGCAAGGAGGACCCGGAGACTTATAATGCAGGTATATAATAATAATATATATAATATATAAAATACGCATCCAGATTTCGAAATTCTCGTATACCTACTGACAGGCGTGACGATTATTGGCATTTCACCTCAAATGGTCATGGAAATCATTGAGGTAGGCCCTCGTCCAACAGTAGACGTTATGTGGCTGACAATCATGAATCTAGTAGAATCTGGTCGATGTCTGTACTGTAACTGTGTAATTCGCAACAGACTATAGTGAGAATAACCTTATAAAAGCCTATCTAAGTTGTCTCCTACCAGAGCGAGTTCGCGTCGCCCTCTCAAGCGAAGTTTAATTGCAGCACAACATGCAGAATTTATAATTAACGCTTTGAGATAATTTTAGGGAAACTTCCAGAAGCAACTACGAAACGCAGCAAATTATTTTGTCTTGTTGGTGACACACGCTCAGTGTTGTCAACTTAACTTGACAACTCAGTCAGTGTGTCTTTGCATGTTATCATTATAGTCCGCGCGCATTAAGCCCATTTTTTTTCTTTTTCTAGTATTAACTCTTTGTGTACAATAAGATTATAACATGATATAATACACACATCAAAAGTGTACCTAGGGATCAAGAACATTTTTAGCTCTAAAAAAATCTAAATTATTTAAATCAAATCTAATCTTCTGGATTGGTCTCCCACCTAATTCCCCATGCCTGTATCAATCTCTAGACTTATCACCACATTTTGAATAAATTATGAATGAATTCAGTTTTTGTTAAATATATTCTTGATTGCAATCTTCTAAAATGTACTTGATCCATCAGAGTCATTAAATCATCATAAACAGTTATCCACCCGATTCTAAATCAATTATTATATTAAATCGAATCTTGTCAATATTGTACAACACTACCAGTCTAAACATGTCAAAAATCGCTTCTTAAAAAAACGCCGCCTACAGTAGAGTCTACAGAATACAGGGAATATCCGATTTACACTGTATCATCATCATCAGCCACATTAATTCCACTGCTGGGCGAGGACCTCCTCCACACTCTACATTGTTACGCCCGGGGGTCAAAAAGAGATAACAAGTGATTGTGTGATTGTAAAAGTGTTTATTAGCGGTTTTAGTTAGTAATTAGTTTGTGTAATTACAGTGCCGAAATAAAGTGTAATTCTCGATTATCGTAATAATGTAATTTTCTATCCGTACCCACCCCCCACGTACGTAACAATATGATACGTAAATTTATTTCAGCACCCGACATGCAGACAGATACAAGACCAAAAATAAAATAACAAAACTCGAAAAAATAGTCTTACTGTACTGACTCAGCATAGAGTCACGAACAATGCTACTAACGCTGTGGTGTTATTCTCCTAAACCCCCAGCGAAGCACGAGTAATGTATCTTGCCATCTCACTTGTACCTATACGGAGTGACAGAGACAGCGATACTAATCGAGATACATACGGAATATCAATTGGTTAGCGGACTACTACACGTAAAGATATTCTGCCGGTGCTCGATCACGCATAGGAATGCTACGCTCCGTAGCAAAAGTCGATTGCATCGAAGTCTACGGCGTAGATGGTGCTACGGACTACGCTCGTAGCATTAAACATTTTATTTATTTATTTAGTGAATACTTCATTGTAATAAAGTGCGATAGGCGGACTTAACACCAATAGTGTTGTCTACGAGTAAACCCCACGCAATGGAAGAAAAAAGAATGTTGCAGGATTACTATAACAATCTCAGACCAAAAACAATTACGAGACTTGCAATTCTAAACTGACGTTTAGAATAAAACGAGTCAACGATGTCAAAAACATGCAGGAGTGAAAGATTAAGAGACAATATCTTCTGTCCCTTACTGCATACCAGGGTAAATCTGGATCCAGACTGTCAAATTAGTAAATTAAATAAATAAATATTGTACAACAACACGCACATTGCCTTCATCCCATGTTAAGTAGCTAATGCACTTGTGTTATGGAATTTCGACAACGAAATACACATACTTAAATACTTATTTTTTCTTTTAAATACATACTTATATAAATAAAACACCCAGACACATCCGACAAGTACTTAAAAGCTGTTGATTGTTGTTGTTGTTGATGTTGGATTTAAGTCACGTGACTATTTTTTTTTCGTATTCCTGACAGCAAACCATCTCATTTGATACCCATATCATGGAAGTGCATTTCAAACTGCCAGTTCGCCATCTTGGGGAGGCCGCCATTTTGGATTTGTAATGACGTTAGTTAAGAAACATCATTACGTCAGTATTGTCATCAGAACTCAGAGCGTGTGCAAAATTCCATCCTAATCAAAGACCGGGAAGTGATTCAAATTAAGATTCCAAGATTTTCTTACATAGTAACAAGCTAATAAAAGCGTGTTAATAAAATTGAAACAAAACCCTTACTAAGAAAATTATTTATTTATAAACTAACTATTTATTAAACTATATCGTTATTCCTACAACAACTAAATTATCGAAAAAGTGCTCGAGTGACATACAAAATAATGCAATAAACATAATTAAAAATTATACTAAAATAACTTACAACGCCTACTTAATTTCTACATTATCTATTTTGTAACTATTTTACTTATTTATTAAAAAAAAAACATTAATAAATAAATTAAATTACGAAAAACATTCAAATCGGCATTTATACAATTAAATAGAGTGTACTTACATATTTTTTTTTATCATTATTATTATTATTCAAATTATTTTATTTGATTTTTATTCAAAAATTGTGCCATAGTTATACTTATCGTAGATATACACTTCACGCTTTTTAATCCCAAAGCGGGGTAGGCAGAGGCACTTGCTAAGCAAATACCCACGGTTCACCATGCGTATTTAACCCAACATGACAGGGGGTGAGCCCGTCGCCGTTCAAATTCACACACCTTGTGGTGTGCGGGTTTGCATCACGATGTTGTCCTTCACCGTACGAGCGTTGCATTGCGTACATAGGCTCTGAAAAAGTTTTCCATTGGTACACGCCCCGTAGCCGGACTCGAACCCGCGACCTCAAACTGGCAACTGCAAGGCAACCTACCAACTGGACCACAGACGCTCTATAGTTATCAATTTACTAATATTTGACACCATGAAGGTCACAAAATAAAGTAGTTTATTAAAAACTTTCAGGGATACTAAATTTAATGTACTATTTTGAAAAAAAAACCTTAGACCAGAATCAACTAGATTTTCAATGCAAAACTGACGTTTAGAATAAAACGAAACAACAATATGAGAAACATGCAGAAGTAAAAGAGTAAGAAATAATATTTTCTGTCCATTACTTGCATGTAGTTGGATCCAAACTGTCATTTTGGTTGTAACAGTGACTATTTGGATTCAGGAGTACATCATTGTGCCATACATTTTGGTGAAAAAAGACAGACTGAACGTACGGCTTGCAATTCCAGTTGTGTTTGGTCGAAGGAAATAATGCAGTTATATATCTTTCATTTCCTACTTCATTTTTGACAGATTTGTTTTTTTTTTAACTCACGACTATACTATACTTGACACTTATCCCCGAAAGAGTTAACAACCTTAAATTAATCGAAAAAAAAGTGTAATATTTTCGCTGAATTTTGTCTTCTATTTGAGTTGCACCAACACCATGAAGTATGTCACCACGGCTCCCAGTACCTGTCAAAGTATAGAATTCCTGTTGAACAATATCAGAGAATACCATGTAACAAGGAAAGTGATGAGTATGAATGTGGAAGGATACAAGGGAAGAGTGATATTTTTTTAGTGAAACGCGCAGAGTTCCCTTATAACTCAATATTGTTCACCGGGTGTATAGGCGCGAATATAATCAAAGACAAGCTCGAGCTTACCTTTGTTATTTTACTGGACTTTTCGACGCAGTTACATACGTCGTGGTCACGAGTGGACAAAGGTAAGCTCGAGCTTGTCTTTGATTATATTCGCGCCTATATACCTGGTGAACAATATTGAGTTATAAAGGAAGAGGGAGACCAAAGAAGGTATGTATGGACTGTGTGAAAAATGACATTTGCGTGAAAGGTGTAACTGCAGAGATGACGAATGACAGAGATGAATGGCGAAAGGAAACGTGTTGCGCTGACCCCACCTAATGTGGGATAAGAGCAAGGAAATTATGATAATGATGACTAGGCATTATTTAGAGGACAATTTGTAAAAACAGTCCCTTTTTTCAATTTAAATGCGTTTCATAATGATAAATAAGGTTATGATGGGCACAAGAAAATAATGTTGTTTGTCGCTCTGATGCAAAAGAATCTCTATGAAGTTATTTAAAAGTTAAATGAAAAAAAAAATATTAAAAATACGAAACCTCTTTGAGCAAAACAATAATTTAAAAATATTTTTACACAACATTCTGGTTTTTTTAATGAGTTTCTTTCAGGAAAAGCCTTAAGCAACTCTTACAGTCGGAAAAAGTTTTTTCTCTACAAACCGACTTCATTCCGAAACAAATTACAAAAACCCTTTTTTTTCATAAAAAGAGAACTTTACAACACTTCACGCCTATTCTACCAAAAGTGAATTAGGCACAGGCACTCGCTAAGCCAATGCCCACGATTCACCGAGCTTATTTACTGTCACCCCCAACGTGATAGGGGGTGAGCCTATTATAATTACAGGGTTCACACACCTCCTTGAATGAATGAATGAATGAATATACTCTTTATTGCACACTGTACATTACAAATATAAAAAAAAAATACAATGGAAAAATTGCAAAAGGGGACCTTATCGCTCATAGCGATTTCTTCCAGGTAACAAGTGTGCTCCACCGTAGACCACATCGCTGCTTAACATCAGGCAGGATGGTGGTCAAACGCTTGTTCATTGTGATTAAAAAAAAAAAACCTAAAAAACCTCCTTGTATGCGGGTTTCTTTGTAAAAAAAATAAACTTCGTTTTGTTTTCAGCCAGTACTTACGGAAGCGAACAAATCCAGTGATACGGTGAAAAACTTAGCGCCCGAGATGCTCATGGGTTTCTGGCACTGCTGGCACACGATCTGCACGAAGGTCTTGGCCTCCTCGGAACCGTCGTACCACTGGCAGGAGTACGCCGCTTCCATCACGGATGAACTCTGAAAGAGATCGTATGCTAGATGGATTGTTTTTTTTTAAAGTGTCTTTTTTTTCTGTTTAAAAAAGATTAAAAATGACATTTGTAAATTTTTAATTTTTGTGGCGCGTGATTAAAAAAATTTGGCACCAAAGTTCAGCCAATCTTTAATTTGGTTTTTTTTTTCTATGTAACTTTTTCTACTTAGCTTTTTCACCACAACTTGGGTTGACTGGTAGAACATGCAATAGCATTAAGTCTGCCATTTGTAAATTGTGCAATAAAGATTTAAACAAACAATCATGTCTCGCTTTTATTAAAAATGCTCCTTATTATGATAATACAAACAGAATGAGTGCTTTGCACTTGAAGTGAGGCAAAAAAGTAAAGTACAAGAAAACCCAACGAATATTCATCACTCATGCGCCAAAAGAGCCATTGTAGGACTATAAGTTATATTTTTAGCTACGCACAACAATAGCATTTTAAAGGGCAATAAAACTAAAAAAAAAATTCAACGCAAAATTGGGTACGAATTTGTTAACCAAAGAGGACATAATGGAATTCTCGCGACTCTTTCTAGGAAAATTAAATAAGTTTGCTCTCACTCGCTTTACCCTCCAAAATCGAATTATATTCGTGAGACACGAATGCCTTTCACAAAGATAATTCGCAATAAAACCGTACCTATAAAAGATATAAGATAAATAACCGCAAACCATAGAGAGCGACCCGCGCAAATCTCGGAAAGAGGTAATAGCATAAAAGGATTCATCTATAAAAAAAAAGGTAGATACGCTCTTGTGGCTAAAAGCTTTCATCTTGGGGAATTCTATGAACTGGCAGGTAAGAAATGGTGAACAGAAAAAGTTATTTTGTTTCTTTTTTTTTGGTTTCCCGCCAAAGCTATTAAAAAAGTTGAAAAGAAAACCACTCGTGAACATAGTTTTATATTAGGCAAGTACAAATTGTTTTATTTTTAGGCCTTCCTTTAGCTCAACTTAATTTGTTAACAACAAAAGTTGTATGACGAATACATACAAAAATATAGAATGACAAAAAAAAAATTAATGAATGAATGAGAGCGACTTTATTGGTAATTGTCATGGAGGTAGCTAGCTACATTTTAACCTCATAACAGACCGACATTTCAATGGATTCTTAATGTTTTTTTAACTACAAACTTACAAAAACGTCCACAATCTATAAAAAAAACATACCTCTTCTATGAGCCGATTGCCAAATATGCAGAAATGGAACACTTGGCCCAAAGTGTAGCCTAAATATCCGAAAGTACTGAAAGCGTACACGTTTACTCCGTCGATCTGGAAAGAAAAGTAAATATTCACCTTAAAAATAAAAGGATAAGTAATAACTTCAACTGACGCCTCCATGTGTACCAAAGAAGCTGATTGCTACACTGTATGAGGGCGCAATTTTGTTCCAACACTTCCGGCATAATATTAAGGTTCCACGGTAAAAGTGAACACATACAAAAATGTTTTCACATTACGTGCAAATCACACTTGACGATTCACACAAAGTTATTTTTAAAGAAATGCGCATTAATGTTAACTGTTAATTGGTAAATATACCAATTTGTATGTATTAAATCATTTTGTCAGTGGGATAATAATAAATAAATTAAAATTATTTGTAAAGAAATGCGCACTGGCATATTAATAGTTCAAACTGGGTATTACGAGGCAAAATTAACAAAAGACCCACGACACATGTAACCGTGTCGAAACATTAACATTTTTAACCAAAGTCAAAAGCTTACTATAATGTAAAAGAATACTTTGAAGACAACTTGTAATTATTTTCCGTGTCCACTCCTCCAATGTTTGCTGTGCCCATCAGGGTCCACAATGCTGTACTTATATTTATATAATTTTTACCATCTAATGCTATTTATCATTGTGGAACGCAATAAATTGTTGAGTATTGAGTGACATCGAGCAAACATGGTGGCCACGCGCTTATCAACGCTTATCAACAACGAAGGTAAACTAAATTATCTTTGGTTAATTTCGCCTCGTAATACCCATTTTAAAGTATTAATATGCTAGTGCGCATTTCTTTTAAAATTATTTTATTTTTTTAATTTATTTATTATCCCACTGAATCCCACTTAATTTTTTTTATTTAATACGTACAAATTTGGTAAGTTCTACATTCTCCAAAAGTGTCCGGCTGAAAGTGACTTAAGTATTCCTCACGTCTCAAAATGTTCATCCAACTATGAATATGGACTTAACTTCATACATAAGTACATCTACATAAGAAATTTCAATAAAAATGTATCAGACAAATCTAAACGACTGCCTTAAATTGGACGTCATGTTTTTACTGCGTTCATCCACAGTTTTGGATAAGGTTTTATTTATAAGTCTTTACCCGAGATACTCATGGGAGCGAGATAAGAATCGTGGACTGCGGAACATCACTATCTACTGTCACGGTATAGTGACGCGCTCTTATTGTGGATGTGGTATGTGGGCGTAGTTCGGGAAACATTTTTCAATGGGGAATTTTCTTAGACGTCTTTCTGACAGGTCATTACGGTGAAACTTTGCTTAAAAAGTATCTATTTTTTTTTTTTTTAATCTCTATGATCAAGCGTTTGACCACCATCCTGGCTGATGTTAAGCAGCGATGTGGTCTACGATGGAGCACACTTGTTCAGTAGGTACTTATTCACCCGCGACTTGAAGTGTACCCGCGTATCTATGGCAAAACAAATGTTTGTTCATGTTCACATGTTCAGTTCCGACAATGGCATCCATGAGAAAACCACATATATGTAAAATTTTACTGGTTGAAGTCGGTTCTTTTTTCTTTAAGTTATTCGAGCGTCTGTAGTCCAGTTAGTCGGAAACTCGACTTACAATAGGGAGGTCGCGGGTCCGAATCCTGCTGTTGGACGTGTGCCAATGGGACGATGATGGACTCACTCCCTACGACTTTGGGTTAAATACGCTTCGTGAACCGCCTCTACCTACCCCGCTTTGGGATTAAAAGTCGTGAAGTGTACTTTTTAAATTGGTTTTCCGGTCCCAGTCCCAGTTTCTTCTACTGGTACTTAGACAATTTTTGACAACGTAATCAATAAGGGTAGCCACAATAATGATACCCAAATAGTGGAGTTATTACTTTGTCTGCATCTGCTCCGTAGGGTCGTGGGTTCGATTCCCACCGCTGACAGGTGCTTAGGTGATGAGGTTTTAAGCACATGTTGGATGTGTCTGGGTGTTTTATTTATATACGTATATATTTCAATGAAAAAAAATATATAAGTAAATATATCTCGTTGTCTGATTTCCATAATACAAGTGCTGCTTTAAGCTTATTTAACATGGATGAAAGCAATATGTGGTGTTGTTGTAAAATATTGTATTTGTGGCAGAATTGTCGGCTTAACACATAAGAAAATAAGAGCCAAGAATACAAAAACACGTAGCATAAGAAAATAAGAGCCAAGTATGCAAAAAAAACGGTGGCGCTAAATTGGTATTCTACTACTTTCAAAGTGCGAACCGCCAGGATGTGGAACGACTTGCCGGAGTCTGTGTTTCCTGCGCAGTACAGTCTGAAGGTCTTCAAGTCGCGGGTGAATAGATACCTTCTGAACAAGTGTGCTCCATCGTAGACCACATCGCTGCTTAACATCAGGCAGGATGGTGGTCAAACGCTTGTTCATACATACATACATACACTTCACGCCTGTCTCCCAGAGGGGTAGGCAGAGACTACAGATCTCCATCTGTCACGGTCCTGACATACCCCTTTCGCTTCATCTACATTCATACATCTTTTCATACATGACCTTCCGTTTCGAGTACTTTTCACGCCACCTTCGGCCAGGACATCACCAATCTGGTCTGTATATGTCCTTCTGGGGCGACCTCTACTCACTCGCCCCATTACATCACCCATATAAATCTCTTTCGTCAATCGCCTTTCATCCATTCTCTCTATATGCCCAAACCATTGTTCATAGTGATAAAAAAAAACTTCGAAATAATTGTATTAGTTCAGCTGTGTCGAATCTCGTACTCCACCAAGTTTTTGACAAGCTAATCCTGTAAGTGACAAGAGACACGTACCTTCGTCGCTTGGTAAGCAAGAAGAGTGAGGGTGATGGTCGACACCAGCATGTGGAACAGCAGGGCAGTGCCGTACGAGTCACCTATAGATGTCACTAGTCTGAAATACAAAATTTAGATTCATGTATTCATTTGATGATGAGGAGATGGCGTAATGACCTGGACC
>SJJU01012353.1:0-10839 GCA_012932125.1 Conopomorpha cramerella
TGGGCTCACCCCCTGTCACGTTGGGTTAAATACGCTTGGTGAACCGTGGGTACTTGCTTTAGCAAAGATTACGCCTTTAATCTACTTAAAGTAGATTAAAGGCGTGAAGTGTACTTTTCATACTTAAAAACATTATTCAAAATTTTTTTAAAGCATATACTTATTTGCATGGCGTCATGAAGTCTCCCACCGAGATGGGCGTTCATTAGTTAATCTTTTCATAAGCGCGCGTCACTTTTTCACGCTTTCAACACGCCCTAATCGTCACAGATTAGCAGTGGACGGACGTTACAATGCACTTGCTGGTGGAGCTTTTATGACATCACATATTACACTTCTGAATTTACTTTGGTCATTTTTTTTTATATGAAAGCTGGAGCTGCTCGTGTGGTCTCATTTCAGATTACAATTCTAAAGGAACGGAAAAGGGTATTTTGGCGCCAGGCTAAAAAGTTTGCACCCAATTCTTGTGATGGATAATGTTCCGTATATCAAGAACGGAGAAACACATTTATCAAATACGATCAAGTAAAGCTATGAAGAATTTATTTTTTCTTCAAAAGGATACGCCTCATTTTGGAATATTTGGTTTAAGACGAATATTAAGGGTGCATCGTTACGACATATAACGAATTTTGTTGAGATAAATGTGTTTATAAAATCTCCACGGTAAGGAGAATGAGATGATGACGTAAAATTGAAAAGAATAAATATTAAACGAACATTTAGTAAATAAAAAAAAACACTTCACGCCTTTGATCCCAAAGAGGGGTAGGCAGAGGCACTTGCAAATACCCACGGTTCACCAAGCGTATTTAACCCAACGTGACAGGGGATGAGCGGTGGTGACCTTGTGGTGTGCGAGTTTCATCACGATGTTGTCCTTCGCCGTACGAGCGTTGGGTAAATATTAAAAACAACATCCTGTATAATATTACGGCCATACAATCATGACTACGGCTACTACTCCAAGTAGGAAAAGAAAAGTAACGACCCGCCGCCGCCGCCGGTGTGGTTTCGGCATAATTTTCCATGAAACGATCATCATTATTAATGAGAGATCATAACGGCGCGATAGGACAGACACGAGGCGAGACGAGACAGACGTCCGTACCTACAACATTTTTTTTTTCTCTCTACAACACCAACTGAAACTTATAAGAAAATTATACAGTTTCTTGCCAACTCACGATCAAAGCGGTGGCTGCATACAAGATAATTTCGCGGTCGGTAATGAAGTAAACTCTACAATACAACCGCTCATTACGAGCTGTTACACGTCTGCTCCATCAGTGACGATTGTTCGTTTCCTGATTCCGATACGAAAAAAAAAAACAACAACAACAACAACGCAGAAATGTGACGTTTTTGAAGGTGACAATGTTTATCTATATGATGCCACTGATCTGGCCCCGTACCATGAAACTTTAAAGTAATGTTGTTTACTCTGTGTGATCTGTCTGGGTTATACCACTCGTATAGCACTATACATGTCACAAAGCGAGAACAATCCTTACTAATATTATAAATCGGAAAATGAGTTTGTTTGTTCCACTTTCACGCCGCAACTACTGAACCGATTGCTTTGAAATTTTGCACACGTAAAGTTAGAAGTCCGGATTAAATAATAGGGTATTTTTTATCCCGGAAATACTTAGATTTTTCCGTAGGAATGATAAGTTTTCTTATAGTTGTCCTTTATACCGCAATATAACCGAAGTCCACGCGGGCGAAGCCGCAGGCGGAAAGCTAGTATTAATATAAAACCTCATGGTACGAGATCTAGTAGATCCAAAAATGGTTGAAAATATACACGATATTAAATTCTAAACATGGGCGGTCAGTAAACGGCTATAGCCGTCGTCGTAACATTAAAAGATCTGTTGTAATGGAGAATTTTCAGTGCCCTTGTTTCTCTTAGTTATGACAGATGGCGCTAGCTGTAGTAGGGGGATAAAAGTCAAGGAAATGACTAACTTCAAGCAATCAGTATTGAAGGTTACAGTTAATTTCTTTATCGTTTGTTTACATGTTACAAAGGAGTCTGAAGTTTGAATAACTTGCCCAATTATTAAAAAAACTGTACTAAAATACAACTGTCAGAAGTCCCCCTGGACACCTACTAGCGACATCTAGATAAGCAATTTTTGGAGTTTGAAAATTCCCCATTATTTTACTGTCCTTTGATGTGTTAAATAAACTCGGAACGCAGTCGTCACCGGGTCAAGAAGCTTGAGGATGCCTCGCGCCGAGGCGAAACGCGTGTCGCATTTTCGTAATGCTCGGCAGAGTATGTTCGTTTTGCATTGCAATTTCCCCATGTGTCTGTTGTCATGCATGTCAGGCAAAACAGCGTTAACCGGGTCTATTAGTAATTTCATAAAATAAAAAAGCCCAATACAAACAAGAATTAACGTAGTACCTATCGAATCCTTTTCTTCTGATAGTTTTGGAAAATTTCATCACAGACATAAGCGTTTCGAGTAAACACTGTACACAAAAATGCGTTCGAGCACTCAATCTAATTGACAATTTGTTCATTTCCACCAGCGCGTTCCATCTTCCAAACCGCTATCACTAAGGCTTTTAAGTTTATTTTCCTTTGACAAATCGACCAGCGACGGCGATTTAATTTTTTACTTCACTTTACCTCTCGTTTTGAAGACGACACGACAACACAGCGATGGCAGTATTTTGAACCTTATCGCTGTGTAATAGGGTGGGTATGGGACTTGTCATCGCCTGCTCCAGGGTCAAGGCAACTCAAGTGTTGGCATTAGAATTGCTATAATTATGCCAAGTGCTATTTAATTAGGCGTGTCTTTGTTTCCAGGCAGGGGTTTTCTGAAGGTTGTGTTTTTTTTTTTACAACACACCGCCCGCCGCCGTGGCATCCGTCACGGGTTTTTGACTCGCAAATGAAAATGTTGTTGGCCCAGATAAGGTATTATTTTTATAATGCTATTCGGCCGTTGTAAACTGAACTGCTCGGTTCGTAAGAATGTACTGTAATAGTGAAAAGTGCTTTCGATTTTGACGCGACTATTTTAGGAGTTAAAAATCTAACTTAAGTATTAGAGAGAAAGAGAGAGACGAATATAAATTGATTCTGTACGGCGAATAGAATATATGTGTCAGAACCCCAGGCTGTTCCTTTCCTAAGGTGTTATGTTATACCTCCATGGATAGCTAATAAAACGTAGATATTTTATTTATTATCTACCGATATACTGACATACTTTATTTAAAGTTTTTTTTTTTCAAGAGAAATACATTTTTATTTCATTCAAAATTAGTAGATAATTTTGTAGTTATGGTTGTTTAAGTTGGTGGTAGTATTTTTTAATATAAATTAATATTAAAACTCCGCGAATGAAATCGCGGAGCGTCCACTATTGCAGTAAGCAAATAGAAGCACTGTACATAATCATATTAATGAATAGTAGATGTTATCACTCGATATTTGCATGGAATGATCGTTTGCATATGTAATGTTTACCATGCACTTTGATTCCCCGCTCTTTTCATTACGCTCGTTATGAAGGACACTAAGCTATGCTATATAGTAATCGAGCATTACTATTTTAAGGTATAAAATAGTCGTTCTCTTGCTATAATCTTCTTATAAGCTCATAAGCAATCTAAACAGAATATTATTATAATATGTGTGTTCAGGAATTTCTCTACAACGACATTAAAGTAAATTCATTTGGTTTCATGGGGGGGGGTGGGGGGCGTAGATGTCGCAGATTAGATTATATTAGATTAGAGAAATATATCCAAATGTTTTTTTGTATAATACTGCTAAATACATAATAGATTTTAGATAGTTTTTATTAGAAACCGTAATTTGTAAAGGTGTTAAAAACATCGATACAGCCGTAATATCAAACACAGATAAAAACCATAATACAAATAGAAATGAAAAAATAAAACAAAAAAACACCTGCTGATAATAACAGAAAAAAAACAGATAATTATAGTACGACGACATTTTTATAATGAATAAGGCTGTCAGCAACAACATACATAATTGAAAAAGGCAAACAATGACATGAAAGTAAAGGTGTTGTTTTCAGATTTTTAGGGGCAATTTTCAATGGGGATTTTTATGACGTTTTTCCAAAAGATTTTCGGGCGGAGAGCTGTTATTACTGTCAAACTTTGTTTGGAAAGTAAAAACATCTGTCAGAAAAACGTCAAATAAAATTCCCCATTCCTCAAGGACGGCATATTATGCATCTTTTTTTTGTATTTTCTTCAACGGGTTACCACACGGGCCTTGGGGAACACAAGTACATTCGACAATTTGAATATAGTGACTCTGAGAGATAAAGTCGTCTTTTGCAATGTCACCGTTTCTACATTTTTAATTCCACTGTAATTTCCTTTCAACGTTGTCAAAGAAAAATAATACTTAATATCCCCACCTTAAAGATTACATTCGCTCAATGCATCGGATAATGACTATTGACATCGTAATGCTTAATAACGTAGTAATATGAGCGTTTACCTCTCAAATAAAAAACAACTAGACTTGCAATGCGAAAACGACGTTTAGGATAAAACGAGACAGCAATACGGATGACACGAAGAAGTGAAAGAGTGTGGCTTTTTACGTTTATTGGCGGATAACTCCGTCATTTATGAACCGATTTTTATATTTTACTGGATGTCTCGGCAAACATTTGTTTTGCCTTTGTAGTCCGTGTATTGGAATAAATACACCTTTTAAACCTTCCCTAGACTTCCATGTGTGATTCAAGACCAAAATTAGCTAAATCGGTCCAGTCGTTCCCGAGTTTTAGCGAGACTAACGATAATAAAAATAATACATTTTGTTAGAAAGAAGATATTTCCAAGATAAGGAAGTCAGGGTTTGACGATTTAGATAGTTTGGTATCAAATTAATTCTAGTATCTTAGCTCATGTATAATTTTATTAATTAACTTCGATAGTTACATACCGTCACAGTCACCTGATCCCAAACTAGGATACCCTGTGCTATGTGTGCCAGAGACCGATACACTTACATAAATACTTTTTAAATACATACATAGATAAATAAAACACCCAGATGCACACAAAAAATGCCTCATCTCATCACTAAAGCATTATGAAAAAGCTTTGATGCAACATCTCAGTTAGCAAAAATGTTAAAAATGTATTTTAGTAGTAAGAGTGTTTTTTATACATAAGGATTTTTTAATTTTGTTTTGTTTCTTGTACAGTGTGTGTGAGTGTTTATTATGTTTTTAGTGTGTAGCAATAAGTGCGTTTTGGCTCTATGCTGTTAAGACTTATTGTTTTATTGTATATACATAAATAAATTATATCCGTGGCGGGAATCGAACCCGAGTCCGTCGTCCTAGAGGCACATGCCCTGACCACTAGCCCATGCCGGCCGTCAATCGGCGTTTGTTATTAAATTGATTCAATGCCGAGTGCAATGGGTTCGCGGGTAAATGCGGTTTACTTCTCGTGAACTAAGAATCTTGAAATTCAACATTATATAGTACAGATAAAGGAAAAAATGCGAAAATGATAAATTGTAAACCGCTACGTTTGTACGGCGGAACCCTCGGTACGCGAGTCCGTCTCGCACTTGGCCGGTTTTTTTTTTTCAATATTATGCTCATAACGTACGAATAAATTACAATATTGCAAAATACATTTCCATCTAAGAAGATAAAATGAATACTCAAGAAGCGATATCTAGTTGGAATGTTATTTTAAGCACTAAAAATATGTAACCACAGGCCGTTTAGATGAATGCTAAGCGTACCGAGATAAATACGTCTAAATATAAACAAAAATAAAACGCCTATAAAACTTGTAACTACGCCATGGTAGAAATACCATTCTGTTAGATCATTTTTTAATGAAACGCGCACTATAACTCAATATTGTTCACCGGGTCGAGTAAAATAACAAAGGTAAGCTCGAGCTTGTCTTTGGTTATATTCGCGCATATATACCCGGTGAACAATATTGAGTTATACCATTCTGTTGTCCATATAAATAAAATAAAGAAATGCCGGGACATTTTTTTTACACACGGTCACCTGACCCCAAACTAGGATACCCTGTACTATGGGTGCCAGAGACTGATACACAGACATAAATACCTTTAAATACATACACAGATAAATAAAACACCCAGACGCACACAACAAATGCCTCAGCTCATCACTTAAGCATTATGTCCGTAGCGGGAATCGAACCCGCGACGTCGTAGAAGCAGATGCCCTGTACCACTAGTCCATGTCGGCCAGTAAGACTTACTATATTTATTTTTTTATTTACGATTATTTATTAATGACAACCTAATAATAATATTGAAATCATTTTGAGATAGGGTCAACGAAAAGACGAAAGTTCAAATTTTCTTTTAGATCAGTCAAAATTGTCGCATTATATCGATACTTCGGGGTAGAAAGGTCGTAAAAGCCACTTTTGGTCAAATTGAGTTCTGAATGCTGGCTTATGAAGAATTTTCTGCTCTATAGATTGGTCTATATAACGGTAAGTTGGTGATATAGTTTATACGACCTTTCTACCTCGAGGTATCGATATAATTTTCATACAATGAAACAGTTTATCTATAAAAATAGCTAGGTAATACACCTAGCCAATACAATTTACCTTACAATTTACATTTAATACGTCTAAATATACTTGTCGTGTGCTTATTATCGGTGATCCAGGCCACTTTAAAGAACATCTGTTGGACCGGTAATAAAAAAGCTTGCTTCTAAATTATACTTTTAAAATGTCAAGTAATTTCATTCTGAGGTAGTCTTCCTGTTTGAGCCGTTAAAAGAAAGTGATCGCCATCTTTAGCGTGGACTCCATGAACACCTGTTTAAGAGTTCTTGTCTTTGTCACGCGTCATAATGCTAGACAAAGACAAACTTGGTACCTACAGTTAAGGCCTCATATAGGGACACGCGTCGTGTCTTGCGTCCACATACTACGTGTAAAAATACCCCAAATGGTCTTAGAAACGTAGAGCTCGTCAATACGAACAACCTCTAAAAAAAAAATGTTCATCTCCATACAAAACGTCCAGCAGTAGACAAGTATGGGCTGATGATGATGATGATACAAAACGTTCAAAACTCTCCGGAGGCGAAACATTGTCTATTTTGTATGGAGAAGAAAACATTTTTTTGCGTTTCCCCGCATTGTCGTTATAGTAAAAGTTGCTCATATCTGTTGACAATCCCAGCAACGTTTCTAAGACCATTGCTCGGGGTATTTTTACACTCTGTGTTAACCATCTTCTTGCGCTTGACGCGGCGAGCGACGACGCAACGCTTGTCCCTGAATGAAATCCTGACACGAGGGGAACACTCTTAGCCTTTTATAAATAGTAAGGGTGATTCACTATTGTGTCCTACGGGTGGGACACAAACTTTTTGGTGGTCTTTTCAGGTATTTTCATTGTATTCCAGAAAATTTATAAAAATATGGACAATATCTATATCTACATTATTATCATTTGATAGGTAGGTTTGAAGAGCTCATGCTTTATTTTACAAAATTGATGTTCGGACTAGTTTAAGAAAATCATTAGGGCACTATTATATATCCACAAGTATAAAATTTAAGTAAATCCTAAAGTACCTTGTAATATAGCACAGAGAAATATTAACGATCCCACACTACATTCTTAAATTCAATACAATCTAACGAGGCGACATAAAACGACAATACGATCGATAAGCCGTTGAAAATAGTCAACTTCAATTCAGCAAAACCGGCATACTCGCGGTCCAAGTGAAACACCCTCAAATCCCCAGATCCGCTCAAAAGAACTACAACTCACGTGTAATCCGCTTACACTCACACATATTCATCTTACACACACACACACACACGGGCCTAATGCACGCACACACCCGAAAATACAGGATAAAAGCATCTGGCGTTATTATATCGATATTCAAAAGTAGACGCTATAGAAACCATTCACACACAAAATTGGAAAAGCGAGCGATCCCTCCGAATCCGTCTTCATGAATGAAATCAATTTACCAACTAAAATGTCTATGCGCACACACACACACACACACACACGCATAAGTGTAGCGTAGGAAACCTATGCAAAAGAAATAGGGTTGCCGAACGTGTTTTCAGCACTCGCATTGAATTTAGGAAAAAAAAAGTTCGTGAAAGTGAACGCTTAAAAAATATTGTGATTGTGCTCACTGTAGTCCAGTTGGTCGGATATTTGACTTGTAACCGGGAGGTCGCGGGTTCCGAGTCCGGCTACTACTGGACGTGTACCAATGGGACTCTTTTTCAGAGTCTATGTTCGTAATGCAACGCTCGTACGGTGAAGAACAACATCGTGATGAAACCCGCACACCACAAGTGTGTGTACTCTATAAAGGCGATGGGTTGTAAGTATGAAAATGCGAACAGGTATACATATCTTTAACGCGTAATTCTTAATAAAACGGACAGAACATTTATCACATCATTTATTGCACTCATGTTGAAACTAATTTAGTTAGAGACATTATACTTTCTAGGACATTTACAGCTTTACAGATAAAGATGTACATGATAAGAATGTTTCATGTGTGCCCAACCCTTTACCTTTCGCATACTTATGTCGCCTTTTATGACGTATATTGTAGTAAATACATCTCGTGTCATTATTTTTCTTTCCTCGCATACTAGTATGGAACATCCAAAGGGCTCAAGTAGCTCAGGCTCGTCCGGTGGTCACGGCAATAACGCGCGAGTGGTCACCATGAGGTTTTAGTGGATATGTTCCCACGATAAAAAGAAATTACTAGCACGGAAATCTGAGACGTAAGAATATTACCACTTAGGACGAATTTCCCAGCGCACATCAGAAAAACTCTTGTAGAACAGTAGCAACAGCCCTACAAATGGGCAACATTGGTTTCTATTTGCGCTCATCATAAAAGCCGGAATAGGCTGATGGCTAAATCGACCGGCTCAAGCAGTGAGTAGCATGATCCGTGCCACTTGAATTCTGCACAGCCGGTTATTAGTACAAACAACATTAATTGATTCCAGTTCGAATTTCAAACAAACGGAAGTAATATCGATACTTTAGTGAGGTTTAGAGTATGGATGAATAGATTTCTAATCGATAGCTGTACGTGTAATGAGAGGCAGAGACCATGGACGTCGCGACTTGTCCTGTATTCTGGCAAATCTCTTTCGTCTCTTTCACATCTATACGTCTATCTCTCTCTTTAGGAAATAGGCGTGACATATATGTATAACGATAGGCTAGAAAGTGCATATTTTCTTATCGTATGAATCTAATTATAAATATTCTTATAAGATTCAACATTTGAAAAAATATTATTATTTATTGTTTAATAAAGTTACTTTAATTTACATTGGTTACTTCGACAATTTTTCATTTTGGAATTATTGATATTGAAGGAATTATGCATTTCTTTACTCAAAATTAATATTTACATATCGCATAGTTAGAACAAAAAGGACCCAATACGAAACATGCCAATTATGTAATTTAAGTTTTCTATATTTTATGTTAAGGTTCAATTTCATAAAATGAATCATTTTGTTTTGTGTCACTTTTGTTCTAACTGTGCGACATATACGCACACTTTAGAATGTATATAATTACATCATCATCATCATCTGATGATGACCAAGAGTAGACAAGTATGGGCTGATGCCCATACTTGTCTACTGCTGGACATAAGCCTCTCCAATAGCACGCCACTGTGATCTGTTATTAGTAATTACATAGTAGTAGTATAATATCCTAAACGCTTCCAAATTTCAATATTGTTTTCACATTTCGTACGCCTCCATTGTAGTAACGAAACATAATATACACCTTTTTCTTAACAGTTTTTTACTCTTCACAAAATGTATTTTGGACGCGAGTGACGTAGATACTCAATAGTTGATTGCATTATTGGCTTCATACATCAATCTGTTACTGAACGATATTCCGAAAATCAACTGCCCAAAGCATTTTGACCTCTCGCTGTACCGAGCACCTTTGTAGCGTAGGACTGTTTTCGAATGCGTCGAACATATCAATTTGGCCACTGACGTACACAGTACAGTCGATTTAGCATTTGGTGTTTGGATAGCGGTAATATTGTTCTGAGGCAGACCATTTGGAAAGCATTTCAAGACACGTGCCAGATGCCTAATCTAATGAAAACGACATTTGATCGGGCATCGAGTATGCTGCCGTCAAACGAAGAAAAGGCGTAACATCGCATTATATTCATGGGAATATACGCCTAATTACTGATTGAGCTGCAGGACGGCTTAAGGGTCATTATTCACTGTCCATAGCCTCCCATCTCTTATTGATTTCTAGGATCTAGGATTATACTACCACACTAACATTACCAGATCTATGACTCCTGGTAGAGCCAGGATATCATCTACTTACAATCTAAATGGCAGCATTATAGCATAGAATAGGCCATTATATTCATCCCTAAAGACCTAACATTATGAAAAAAAAACAATGACCAGGGGATAAATGCCGTACGATGGGAATATGCCGAATTTAACGAATATTTTCAATATATATACTTATTTTTCTACTAGAGTGAAGAGATAAATGTACACAGATATTTATAACTTTTCTATAAATGCATTTACAACATGAAACAAACCACCTTGAAGTCTACAATTAATTATTTCAACAGAGAAAATAGAAATACTTTTGTTCTCGGTCGCAAGGCAAGGCATGCAAGCAAAAATATTAAACTAAGATTTACGTACCTATAGTAACCTTTACATTAATGATAGAACTAGGAACGTATATTATTTCAAATGCAAGTTTATATTAAT
>SJJU01012354.1:0-33288 GCA_012932125.1 Conopomorpha cramerella
TATTTCAATAAACCCTTTAATTAACAAAACATCTGGCTGGGGTAACGTTACGCCAGCCAGATCTGTTTTTGTCAAATAACTAAAAAACCATAAGAAAAACAAATTTAAAAATCAGCACAACAATTGAAGAAGTTGGACTTCTAATTATCTACTTAAAAAAAAATGTGATTTTCGACAAAATCTGGCTGGGGTAACGCACACCCGAGCGAGTATAGTAAGGAAAGAGCCCCTCCACAATCAACGTATTGTTTCCTATCCCGCATGTAGTCGGCAAAAAATTGCAAGTTATGACGAGTACATCCATTAGTAGCTAGCTTTTGTAGCAGGACGTCGTTATCTACTGAGTCGAATGCCTTCTTGTAGTCAAAATATGCTACGTCCATTTGGCCACGGGCATCATCCTTCGGTATCACCTTCGTTATCATGTGCAGTAAATTCCCCGCAGTACTGGCGCGCTGGACGAAATCCGTATTGCGAATCGTCCAGTAGTGCACTCGTCTGGTAATAGAGTGTGGTGTATCGCACTCTCAAACACTTTAGCCGGGGTACTCAACACAGCTACCGGCCTAAAATCGCTTGCCTCTGTACCACAGGCGCCTTTTCGGACGGGTACTACCCGGCTCAGTTTCCAGCGTGCTGGGTACGAGGCATTCGTAAGGCAACAGTTAAATAAATGGTGTAGTGGTGCTGCTAACACAACAATATTTATATAGAAGATGCGTCTGCGGTCCAGTTGGTAGATATATGTATAGGACGAGGTCGCGGGTTTGAGTCCAGCTATGCTATCCAGTATGCAACGCAAAGTTCGTACGGACAACGTCGTGATGAAATCTGCACACCACAAGGGGTGTGAGCTCTATAACGGCGATGTGCTAAGCCCATGTCACGTTCGGTTAAATAAGCTTGGTGAACCGTAGCCACTAGTGCTGCCTACCCCGCTTTGGAATTAAGTGGTGTGAAATGTATATTTATTTTATTTATTAGACAGAAGATGTGCGTGCACACACTATCTAAAGTCTCATTTCCATTAGTCGTTTAGTTAGTAGTCACTCCGTATGCGGTTGAGTAATATTATTGCTGCACTATATATTGATAAATTTTATGTTACTTTGGCTGAGATTGTAGCTTTGCATTTGTTTGAAAAATGTAGGTAAAGTAATTTATCAGTATCTGTCTTAAATAGTTCTTTAGACCAGAAGAAGAAATCATATTTTTTTTCTGTCGCATAAAGTTAAGCCTGCCAATAAATAAGACGTCCACAGTTGGATGGGGGCCTCGCCCAAAGATGAATTGGGAAAATGTCAATAATCACCACGCTTGGCAGGCGGGTTGGCGATCGCAGTGGTGTTGTGGTTTAACTCCCAGAGAGCGCTGTTGCCCGTCCTGTGGAGAGTTCCCTCGGTCGCCTCTTGCGACCCGCATTACGGGCATCTTTGCCCGTAAACCACAGGCCTTGATGAAACTCATCGGTCTATAACTTGTTCGATAAAAGTTATGCGAAAACCTTTCTATATTGTTTTACGGATTCCGCATGCGAACATAAACGAATGAAAACCATTCGGTGAATATAGGGTCCCTACGGCATGCGGTGTATCGGCTAGTGGAAATTAGGCTTGATATTCATTTATCGCAACTCCGCATTGTCGTCCGAGTTTCTGACTATATCTTTGTAAACGAAGTAAGATGTAATGACACAGGCAAAAGTTTTGCCTTCAACCTAAGTACAGTTGAAAGTAGTCTAATGACTTAAGTGCGCTCGTTTTAAACATGAGAAAAACTAAAGTGGATACCTATCTCTGTGCAGTGGAAGTTTCGCCGGACGATGAACGTTCGTGGAAGTAAATCATCCTGTCAGAAAGCGCCGAGGTAAAAGAGCCTGAAGACAAAATGTATGTACAAAAACTTTCTTTTGTAACCGCCTCATAGTAGGAGCCGTCGGGTTTCTCAGAGAAGTCAAATTGAAAGAATTTAGTGTTGAAATTTAGATGATTTGGAAATATATATTCGTTAGGTACTTCTGTAGCCTATTTTGGATTCTAACTATAGATAGAACTACCGGTACACGCCTAAGCCTAGGATTATTATATTAAATTAATGGGGTGGGTTGATCGGGTATAGGCTTAGGCGTGTAACAGTGGCGTGCACATCATATAGGCAAAAAGACACTGCCTACCTTAGTATTTTGGTTACCTGACCTAACAGTAGAGTTATTGCTAGATCCTTTTTTGTTGTACTCACGACATAGGGTAACGAAGGCCCTGTGTTTTGTGGGTGAGTAGATAGGTAGGCGCCTGTGTTTCGTAATGACAAGTTACCTATACATAGATGTCAATCCTTGGGGATGCCTACCTTGTCGTAAAAGCCAGTGCACGCCACTGGCGTGTATCGATAGTTCTACCTATAGATATGATTTTCAGATCAGTTGTAGGTACGCGTCAGCGACATTCCGATAAGACTTCCGATCACGTTAGTTTAAATACGCTTGTTGAAACTATGAGCATTTTCTTAGAAAGCGCCCCTGGCGGCTAGGAGATTAAAAGGCGTGAAGTGTTTCTTTTTATTTAAATACTAACTGATCCGGCAAACGTTGTTTTTCCAATATCTATTATTAACAGTGTTTCCCTTCAAATACACGTATGTGTTATTACTTACACGCACAATAGGCGCGTTAGACGTTGATCTGCGGAAAAGTCCCATACCATCTACATCTACCTACATGTATTATACACATAAACCTTCCTCTAAAATCACTCAATCTTTTAAAGAAAAACACAAATATATCAACAAAATCTGTTGCGTAGTTTTAGAGACCTAAACATGCATAGGGATAAAGAACACTAAATACCTAGGGCCTTACCAATGCCAGTTATTCAAATTCATTTATTTGAATAAAATACAGGTCAATTACTTACATCGGTAGCAATAAATGTTAGTTGCTTAAGTTTCCATTCCATATTTTTGTCTTTCTCAAAGCATGCAAAATTTTACAATAATATCACTACATAAACACTATAATACATTCACATCATATTAAATCATGAAACATTGAAATAACGGGACGACCATACGAGGTCAATATATCATTTACGTGAACCGTAACGGTTTGCGTCTACTTTCATAGTGCGAACTACCAGCATGTGGAATGGCTTGCCGGAGTCTGGATTTCTTCAAGTCATGGGTAAATAGGTACCTAATGAACAGGTATGCTTCGTTGTAGACCACATCGGTCATTTACATCAGTCAGGATTGTAGTCAAACGCTTGTTCACTGTAGTTTAAAAAAAAACTTAATTAAGAGAAACTTATTATTTCAGTTGCAATTTACATTAAATCGTCAATTAAGTATCCTTCGTGTTATTATGTACCATAAAATATCAATTAATTACAATCATAAAAATTCCTAAATTTAATAGGTAAGTCTCATCATAGTATGCGTGTCCAACTAGCAGCAGCAGCCTGAGGCCCTATCTAAGGACCGTCGACCATCAACCGTCAAGAAAGTATATGCTTCCGACGCGACGCGCAACGGTTTGTAAAAATGATATCGCAAGCGGAGTAACTTGCAGTACAAGTACGAGTGACAGCGAGTTTTTTAGGATTAGTACCATTTCTTCTTACTTATTCACATACCAACAGTAACAACCAGTCGAAAGCAAGCCATTAAGGAATATCCTATCACATTAAGGATTCTGCAAAACTCTTTGTCAGGGAAACCTTTTAGCGTCTAATTAAGTTTTAAGTCCCTGTCTTCAGTGGTTTCCCTTGGACGCTAACAGTGAAATTCTTTGAGTGCCGTCTTAGAAATCTTCCGAATTTCTGCGAAAAGTCTTGTTGTTTTATAATGTTACAATTATTGGGGAGTGGGGAATTTTCCACAGCCCTGTAGTTCCGGGCGTTTAGACAAGAATAGGATAACGGTATCCCCTGCCTGGCGTATAAGACGTCCTAAAAGGGGACCTTGGGGTCGTGGGTGTTGCAGTGGGGTGCTTGGACAGCCCGAGGGGTTACCATGACCTGGACCATGAACCGCCGGCGCAGGAGCTGATACGCCACCATCTGCCCCGAGCTGGAGTCCAACTGACCGATCGCTTGGGCGGGTCCAGATTTCGGCGGAAGCGAAGGGGAACTGGGCCGGTCAGTAAGTTAGGATTTGCCGTCCCGAGAGGGACCGCAGTCCCGGGCTCGAGACGTAGAGCCCACAGACAAGCGGTCAGGCTGCGTCCCAGCACGGCCGTCACTGCGGCCGCGGAGGGAGAGGACTGTCGGTATGTCGACCGCCGCTGTCTCTATCCTCCGCGGCCTTGAGGGCCGCCAACGTTAGATGGCGGCATGGAGGGGTCGCAGGGGAAGAGTATCAGTATCGCGATGCACTGCGCTCCCTATCCTCTGCGGCCGGTCGATGTCGAGGACACATGAAAAGCACTATTGTGTGCTCCATCGTAGACCACATCGCTGCTTAACATCAGGCAGGATGGTGATCAAACGCGCTTGTTCATAAAGATAAAAAAAAGAGGAGTTATCGGACCCCATGGGGTCGGGGTTCCGCCAGACTCTGGTGGGACGGTCGGGTTGCGACTGTCCCGCCGTGAGCCCTGCAGTTCCGGGCGTTAGAGTAAGACTGAGCTTCTCCCTTACTTGTCGTACGAGGCGACTAAAAGGGCCGCGAGGTCGATTCGCGTGTTTCATCGGTCCATCGAGGGCGACGGTGCCACGTGACTTCGGCACCGTTACCAGATGTCGAGGCGAGCGGGGAGGGCCACCAGTCCCTCCCCTCAGAGGAGAGAACCCGCTTTCCATCTTGCAGCGAGCCCTGCGCTGCCGGTGACCCCTGGATGCTATACTCTTCAGGGTGTTCCGGAGGCGCTGGCTCATCGCACGGCGGATTCACCGGGGGGTTTTAGTGGCCACAACACATATCCCCGTCGTCTCCCCCGCAGACGATGAGGAATCCAAAGGGATTCTCCCCCCGGTAACAAAAAAAAAATCAACTTATACCAGTTTGCCCTTATTTAGCGTAAATTTGACCAGATTTTGAGACCTTCACTAACAGTGCATTAGCGCTGTTCAAACTTTATGAATACCACGGTTAGTGTGTGGATATGCACCTTTGAATGGCTTTTCTTAATGTATGAAATAATACCAAAGAAAAATGCTTAGTCTCATTTTGATACAGATGAAAATCTCAACTTGTATTATCTTCTCCTCAACCCACCTACATAACTCTGTATAGAATTTTCTTCTTAGCTCACTAAGTGGTTTCACGTGTAGAAAGCTCTACGAAATCTTTCCTATTTTTATTACGAAGAAAAAGTAATATTCTTAAGTACTTCCTATTGAAAGTTAGATTGTATTTATGTTATTGGCTCGAACCTAAGGTATATTTTAGGGTCATGCGCTAAGTTATGTGCCGTGTCAGGCGTAATTCAAAATTTCCAAACAATTGACCTTCGAAAACGTACCTACCTACCAAATACATATCGCTCATTTGCTATAACAACGCTACATGACAGATTGTGACACTTTAAAAAAAACTATTATTTTACTACCAATACTAAGGATTATTACTTTTCAGAATAATAAAATATCGTGATATATCACGTTGTTGTAACAAATGTAATGTGTATTTGCTAGGTGCCGGTCTCGCCGGACAACGCACCGCATGTCCTTAAAATAAACTTAAAAGGATATTGTGTTCTTCACTCAAAAACACATACATACACACACATCCATACACACGAACTCACACTCGCAAAGATACAGACGTGTGGTACATTGCCTGGGAGCTTTTGAAAGCTAACAGCGCAGTTAGTAATTGACAGCTTCAGAGAAGGCGATTTCCACTACCAGCAGCACTAGTGAAAGGTTTTCAGTATTCGAAATGGTGGTGGATAAAATTTTATCGAAGGTAGATTTATTATAGATCTTTCTGTTTCAATGTTAAAAAGAAAGTACTACTAAACAAGACCGATACTTCACAGAAGGGTTAGGACCCGTATTCTGAGACGTGAATCAACCACTACTCATGTGTCAAAAAGAGACAAAGGCGTCTGAAGCATAACATATGCATTGATTTCAAAATGTGGGCATACCTATAGTGTGTTTATTAATTCAACGAACGATTTAACAGATCGATCTGTCACTGCAATAATAATAATGCTACCGGATTTTCAACGATAGAGATGTAATTTTATAATCGTATAAAATGAGCGATTAATTCACTCAAATTAATGTATAATCTCCTACTCAGATATTGTATTTTTTTTAAATATATTATATTACGTTCATGATCATCATCATCGGCCCATATTTGTCCACTGCTCGAAATAGTTCCTAGCCACTCCAATTGCATGCCACTGTGATCTGTTCTCGCATCCAGCTTCCGTACATGACTCGAAGTGTCAAATCGTTCATAGAATTACGGAACAGTCCTCCATTTAGTAGGTACGTGGCTTACACGGCAACCTAAGGGATTTAGAATGCAAACAGAATTATATTTCTAAGAACTATAACGAATATAAGCGTTTATAACTTAATGAAAACTTGAATATTGGCTAGGTAAAGTAAAAGTAAAAGGTCGGGAAGATAGACAATTATCAACTGTTAATATTTTTATACCGGAAATTCACACGCGGGGCAAACTGTAGCTGGTAACGCCGGCGGAGTACAACTTATAGTAAATAAATGGACTTGATAACAGAAACATATGTTTTTTTGTAAGAAATACATCTGATTTCATTCCATACAGACTAGCGCGTGCCATAACTTATCACCATAACCTTCTCATTTTAGGACCTAAACTGACGTACAAAAGCACTAAAAGTACAAAAGCACTGAAGTAAAGAAGTTTAGTACTCCTAGTAGACCTAGGAAAGATCATATAAACATTCCCTTCCATCCCTAGGGATAATAGAGGTCAGTTTATGTGTCTATGTAGTAAATTAACGTAACGCATGATCCTCATCCTTCACGCTTCCCGGACAACGAGCAGCGTCCCTCTGCGCCTTGACATCGACACAAAATAACACTTTATGAATGTCAAAAAAAAAAGATGGATCGCTCTGCATCCCGGAAAATCCCATCACTCAGGAGGCGGCATAGTCGAAGCAATATGCCGATATTGGAGATTTAAAATAATGTATCTTGAATGAACCAGATACTTTTTTTATTTCAGGATGAATAGGTGGAGATGAAAGTTGTTCTTTGGTGGCCTAGAGTAAGCCTAGAGTAGTACTAATAGCAGCATTAAGTACGTACATAAAATCACGTTTATAGTCCAGGAGACCTAGCAAAATAATTACACTTCACGCCTTTTAATTCAAAGGAGTCTGTCAGGTCTGCTTTCGTAAATGCATCGAGCTGGTACCATAGCGACAAATGATGTGTATCGATATTTTACTAAAGACTACAGAGAAGTGAGAACAACGAAACAATCGTATGCCGCTGCGGTGCCAGAGCGAGGGTACTGGTGCTCAAGCGTACGTAGGCAGAGAGATAATCGATATGCACTTGTTACAAAAATCCAAACTACAAAACTCTTTTTCAACAAAAATCTCACCAGAAACACCGATACTGGCGAAACGGCATACACTATAAATAGTCTTTCGTTTCAACGTTTATTTGCAACAATATTGTGTAAAATTGGATCTTTCGAGCAAAAAGATTGAAACAAACCTACCAATTGGAGAATCCAGAGAGTATCTAATCCAGTTAGTGAGGTATATGTGGCATGAAACGTGCTTTGTATGTAGGTAAGTATTGAACTGAATCCTGTTATAATTGTCGACTTTTGTTATTTTCAAATACAAACACAAATTCCAAAACGATTATTTTGTTTAATCTTCATTTTTAAGCGATTTCAAAAGAGTCTTTCTCAATACGTCCGTATAGGTATATCATTTTTTATGTTTGTATGTTTCGCGGATAACTTCGTCGTTTATAAACTAATTTTGATGATTATGGACTTGTTGGAAAGAAGATAAAGAAAAGTCACATCAAATCAATTCCAAGCTTTGCTTACGCTCTTTTGGAGTTAAAGAAAACAACCGACATTTAAGCCTCATTAAGTGCCTACTATTCATACACACACTCCAGACTGCAATACGGGATTATCATTTGGGGTAACAGCACACATTTCAACAATCTGTTTATTATTCAGAAACGTGGCATTAGGATTCTTGCGAACATAGACGAAACACACAGCTGAAGAGACTATTTTATTGAATACCAAATCTTAACCCTCCCAAGTACCTTTGAAATATGTAAGTTTGTTACAACCCATAAAGCATTTGTTCCAAATTACTCTCGTCCAGACAATCTAAATCCAAAATAAGAGTAGCCAATCGTTCCTCATCATTTTAATTGGTAGACACAGGTCCTTTTACTATGTGCGGAAAAAATATAATAAAATAGAAAAATATATTACTAGACCAAGCAATAAACAACCAAATATAAACCAACTTAACCACTATCTTATTCTAAAACGTTTATACTCCATCCAAGAATTTTACAGGGCTAATAATGCCTACACTACCAACATTACCAACCCAATAACAAAAACCACACACACCATTTGATAATTTGGTACACTCTGTACACACCATGCAACATTTTCATCCACACACACAAACTGATTTAATACGTCCTAAATACGTATAATTTTAACTATCAGTATAAAACCTTATTAAATAACTAGTGGACGCCCCGCAATTTCATTCGCGTAGTTTAGTAGTACCTGCATCCCAAATTTCAAGCGTCTAACTTGAGCGGATTAGATTTTTCATACAAAAGTATTTTTTCGTTGATTTCCACGGGAAATTCCTTTCTTAGTGCACCCCTACGGTACCTAAGCTATGTCCGTTCCAAATTTCATGTGCCTTAGTTTAGCCGTTTGTGCTGTGCGTTGATATGTAAGTTAGTCAGTCAGTCAGCTTTTCCTTTTACGTATATATATTAAGATACTCTATGGGTTTCCTTGTCTAAATACTGTTATGAAACAGTATAGACTATTATTATAAATTGCGTCAATAATTAACTGTCTCATAGTATTATATTAACATTCATATAAGTAGGAATTAGTTGTACTTCAAAGGTAGTCAAGGGATCACTAACTAACTAAGGAAGTCAGCCACGTTTGATTATTTGCTTTACAGATATACATATTTGTGGCAAGTACTGGCAGATACAGAACATTCGTAAACAATATGGTGTTTATGCTACCTTTCTGATCACAAACATCTAGACTGGCCTGTTCAGTGCCTTTCAAAGGAAACACTTTGTTGTTTTTAACCCAAAGATTCTTCCGTGATAAGAAAGTAGGGTTTGATGATGGCGGATCAGATAAAACGAGGGGGAATTTAAAAAATCGTAGCGGTGGGTGGCTAGTACTGGTTTCGATACTTTTTCCTTTAAAAATAATATTCAAGGAATATGCCTCAACGTATTAATATTTAATTTAAACCATTTACGCGAACCAAACGGTTTGCGTCCACTTTCATAGTGCGAACCGCCAGGATGTTGAAGGTCTTCAAGTCGCGGGTGAATAGGTACCTAATGAACAGGTGTGCTCCATCGTAGACCACATCGCTGCTTAACATCAGGCAGAATGGTGGTCAAAGGCTTGTTCATGTTAAAAAAAACAAGGTTTACGATACCAATAGTTCTACTACTTTATTCATCATCATCCGCCTATATTTGTTTTAAGGAGCTAAGCATACAAAGGTACAGACAGCGAGAGGCGATCTTGTTTTATACTATGTATTGATTTATACCAGGTATTATGGCGCGAAGTTGAAAACCCTGAATCAGCTCATGATCACTGTGTAACTGTTTTGACATTTTAAGCAAACAACGAAGGTAAACTGAATACTTATCTTAATAAATACATAATTGTCATCCCATACTTGTCCACTGCTGGGCATAGGCCTCTCCAATGGCGCGACACTGCAATCTGCTTTCGGTCTCACGCACCCGTCCTCTGCCAGCCATCTAACAATACATACTAAGTATTTTTATTATTTTATAATATTATTGACGTTATCAATCAGATAGCAGCACTTGCCAGCTCCATTACTCTATCTGTTAAGCTCCTGTAATCTTTAAATTAGGTTACCTGGAAGAAATCGCTATGAGCGATAAGGTCGCCTTTTGCAATTTTTCCATTGTAATTTATTACATTTGTAATGCAAAAATGTATAATAAAGATATATATTCATTCATCATTCATGCATTATCAGTCCACCTTGCCTGAGGGCGTTCTACACTTTACCGATACGCGGATGATGAATAAATACATAGTACAATACGAAGTCTCCTTCCCTGTGAATTTCAGGTATTAACATTTCTTTAAAAAAAAAAGACATCGAATTTCCATGTTTCACAAGTTATTAACGAAGACTGAACTAAAACTGTAACAGAGCGAGCTAAAACCTACGGCATTCACATTAATATTGCAAATAGCACCAAAGCCAAAGTTCAATAATATGAGAGTTGAAACTTCTTGTTATAATCCATTGGTGTCGCAGCGTATACCTCGTAGCGTAGCCAGAAAGTTGTGGACCCTATCATTATTAGTGTCAATGCAGACCCTCTAGTCTCTGACTCCCACTGAAGTTTGATTGTGATCTCGAGACGGCCGGCAACGACTCATCCGGCGGCCCGATTCTGAGAACATTCCCAATAAACAATTTTTTTATCTGTACTTGTTTCTGGATCTTTAAAGCTTAATATGTTACTGGTTACAGCCGGGTCTTTTTTCTTTAAAGTTATTCATGACGCCATACTTCTAGATCCCTGCGCGTCCTTTTCTTATTAGAACCCTTTTCTATTCTTGGTAAAGTTTCAAACATTTTGGACAGGTTGCGTTTATAGCTTGTTGTGGTATTATAGGGATGGTTTCCATCTGTCAAGACATCTTCGAGGATGAACCGCAGAGGAAGCTGGCGCCATAACCTGGGCCGTACAATGGTATTGTGTACAACAACATGCACCTTTGACGTCATATTTGTAAAAAAACTGGACGCATCTACCCTGACGTCCAGTTATTTTGTACTATGCACTAGCTATACTTACCTTAGATACATTCTAAGCCGTATGTTGACAGCGAATAGAATACATCTGTCATCCCAGCTCAGCTTTTCCCGTCGTGGGGGTCGTAAGAGGCCACCGAGCGAGCTCTCCAGAGAACGAGCAGCAGCGCTCTCTGTAAGTAACACCACAACATCACTGCGATCGCCAAACCGCCTGCCAAGCGTGGGGATTATCGGCATTTCCCCCCAAATAAATCCTAAAAGTCATTCATAATGTACCAAAATGTACAGCTATAGGTAAATATTCACCGGACTGAAAGCTAATAGATTTTACCACTGTACATATATAAATGTACGTAATTAATTACATTTCATATTGTGTTTTATTTAAAGTGAAGTATACTCCGTGTAAAAGAACCTCGAGCAAGTCCAAGAACCGTTGTTGGGAAATGTCGAGAATGCGGGAAAAAATAACAAATTCCGTCCCCATACGAAATTACATCTCCTTAGGAAGGAAATTGTCTATTTTGTACGGAGATAAAAAATATATTTTAACCATTGCTCGGTGTCGTTTGACACGCACTATTTACAAGTATAGCTAACTATATAATACAAACAAAGATATTATCTGACCCCTTTTGTATTACGGCCGCATAGAAAAGGTGAATAACTTTTATTGTACATACATATATCACATCTGTCTTCCAATGCATTAGGCGTATAAAATCGAAATTCACTTGGTACGCTCCTATCGTACCTAACTTTTGCTTCTTCCACGTGTACGTGAATAATTTAGTTCTCGATTTTAACTTTTGAATATTCAAATTCTTTAAAATGTTGATCAGCCCCTTTGTGGCGGTTCCATTCTGCTCATAGTAACTCAACAGTAACTGTTAAAGAAAAAATAGAAACTTTTTTCTATTTTTTCTTCAGTCATGCATAAATAAAGGCATACATAATCTTACGAACTGAAATCCGCAAATTAGAGAGATGTTTTTTTTTTCTTCTTTTCTTTTTTTTTTCTTAGCCAACAAAAGAAACACTCAAACATAACACTTAAAAACACAATACAAATTCATTGAAAAATGTTCTCTTAATTTTAGGCTTCCACTACATATAAAGAGTGGAATACTATAAAGTTGTATTAGTTTTAATAATTGTAATAAAAAGAAATAAAACATATTTACCTGTTATGGTGTCTCACTGCTGGTGGAAAGGTACCCTATTATTGAAACCGGACTTCTGCATACGTCTGCAAAATTTCAAAGCAATCTGTTCAGTAGTTACGGCGTTTAAGCGGAACAAACAAACAAACTCACTTTCCCATTTATAATATTAGAAAGATGGTACAGCGGATAATGGCCGCAAAATTCTCTCTCTGGAATACTTATTCCAGTCCATTGAATACAGAATTTATAAGTAATACCTATATTAACCCTTAAAAATGTTTTTTTTTAAGTAAACATACCTAGTGCTTATTAGGGGTATGAACATATTGATGTGGCGGTAAATAAATTACATATTTTTGGATAGTTGTTTCATCTATTGTTTTACTAATCGAAAGACGTTCATATCTAGTTCTCAATCTACATCGATAGAAAATTTTAACTAGCCAATACACATGAACATAAATTTTCAATTTTCATTTTTAATCTTGTATCATTATTTATTCTATTTTGTTTGATTATTTTAATTTATTGAATGTATTTTGAACTGTCATAATGTTAGTCAAAATCTTGTATCTCCCTATGGGCCCGTGTTGTCTGAAATAAGTATTTTTTTTTTATTATAAAGCTATTGTGGTTTGAAAACCACATTGCGACTTTAAGTGTTAAAGGAATTAGTAGAATCGAGACGCCCCGGAGGCAGGCAGGGACGAAACTTCGATCCGAAATGTATCGTATAGAACCTTTGCCTCCACGGTTTCTAAGGTTAGGAAAGATTAAAGATTCCTTTGGCCTTTCTCTCTGGGAATAATTCACAACCTATTGCTGAAGTTGGACTTTCTACTTCTATCGATTTTTACGAAGTAAATTTGCTATGTATTCATGACTTATCCCAAAAATGTCTTGGAGGGAGATACAACAAAAAATTATGTTTATTTTTCAATTTTATTTCTTACTTTGGCTGCTTAGTAAGTTGTGTCATCGTGGTGACATAAAGGGCGGGGCTAAGCTCGCGCGGAGCGGTAGTAAGTACTAAACGTTACATAAATTAGTAGTTAGTATATTTAGTCTGCTTAGTACTATTAATAATGACTAACTAAGACAAAATGAGAACTTATATAGGTACTAGCTGACTAGGTAAACGCTATTTTGCCAATATACTTACATCACGAAAAGTGTTTATCTGTTAGTATATGCATGTGTGATACATAATATAAACCTCCCTCAAGAAACATTCTATCTACTAAAGAAATCCGCTTTAAAATCCGAGCGTCTGTGGTCCAGTTGGTCGGATACTTGACTTGTGATCGCGGAGGTCGCGGGTTCGAGCCCGGACATTGGACGTGTACCAATGGGACTCTTTTTCAGAGCCTATGTACGCAACGCAACGCTCGTACGGTGAAGGACAACATCGTGATGAAACCCGCACACCACAAGGTGTGTGAACCCTATTAACGGCGATGGGCTCACCCCCTGTCACGTTGGGTTAAATACGCATGGTGAACCGTGGGCATTTGCTTTAGCAAAGCCTACCCCGCTTTGTTATTAAAAGGCGTGAAGTGCATTTTTTTTTTCAAGGACAGACAGCAGGAGGAAACTTTGTTTTATACTATGTATATATTGAAGGATTACTTGAGTTATCTTATTACACTACCTATCAACTTAAAGTTATCTACTACGGTTGGTAGGGAATGTCGTTACACATACATACTAGTGGTAATGTACTACATGTGGCTCTGCCTCACTAGCGAAATTAGAATCTCTGTGCAGTACGAAAGCGATTCGAAACTTATTACCAACAAGTAGCTTTCCGCCCGCGGCTTCGCTCGCGTGGCATTCGGTTATATTGCGGTATAAAGGAATATTTATGTTTTCCCTCGGAAATATCATTTTGTCCGGGATAAAAAGTACCCTATTATTTAAACCGGACTTCTAACTATACGGCTGCAAAATTTCCAAGCAATCGGTTCAGTAGTTACGGCGTGAAAGCGGAACAAACAAACAAACTCACTTTCCCATTTATAATATTAGTAAGATAACAGTTATAACTTGTCCATATTACGAACCTACCTACACATCATAACATTATAGGTCCTCAGTGAGGATTCCTCACCATCACAAAGGACTTCGCTCTTAAAATATATGGGTACCAACAGAAATGAAATTTAATACTAATCAGAATTTGGTCTACATTCACTTTTTATAGCACCAGCATCATTACAAATTGTCCATCTTGCGCATAGTTTCTGGCTAAAAGCGACATCGGGTTCTGACAATCCCAGTAGGTATTACGGATGTGAGAACATGAAACTTTATGGGGTTTATTATACAACCACGTGACATCATGACATCTGAAAGTAAATGTTGCACAGTACTTGGTCCACCTACATAAGATTACGTATTGTTCAGTACAATATCAGTATACCTTAAGCTACATAAACATTATCTCTGTAGTAAGTGCGTATGCCAGGTATAAATGCCAGGTGCAGTACGTTACAAAAGTTCAAGAACAAAAACCATTAAGAAGTTCATTGAAGAAAATATAGAACTTGGTACCATAAGTCTTTTAATTACTATTATTAACGTATACACCGTGTTGTGAAAATAAACGTTTTTTCTCTCTTATTTCCTTCTTATGAAAATATCGATACAAATAGATAATTAGTGACGGCAAACACTTCTAAATTGAGTTTAATTTTTCACTTCACTTTCAATCCAAATCGGTTCACCCAGGCGAAAGTTCTGAGGTAACGAACATTAAAAAAAATACAGACGAATTGAGAACCTCCTTTTTTTTTTTGAAGTTGGTTGTAAAGGACATTGCTACTTTGCAGTCAAACTCTATGAAAATGGATCATTTAAACAATGTGCCAGCCCTTGACTGTACGATCCGTACCGTTACCAGCACACGCCAATTTGTGCATCGAAATGTCCAAAATTTCTAATTTCCCACCTAGAGAGATAACTACCTAGGCTATGTGGCTTTAGCACATTTTGAAGTGAGGGAATACACATTGACACCCGGAAGTACCCGAAGGAATTGTCGTCAGGACTATGTGGCTTTAGCACCTGCCTCAAAATAAAGAGAGACAATCGAAAATCGTATATTATTTACAATACATGGTACATCTGTTGACATTGTGGGATTTTGATCTTAGCACTGTTCCCTGACATGGTAATTTACTGTAATCGACCCATTATAATCAAGTCATGATAGACAAGTATGACTTGCCGGAGTCTGTGTTTCCTGCGCAGTACAGTCTGAAGGTCTTCAAGTCGCAGGTAAATAGGTACCTAATGAACAAGTGTGCTCCATCGTAGACCACATCGCTGCTTAACATCAGGCAGGATGGTGGTCAAACGCTTGTTCATAGTGATATTTTTTTTAAAGTCTTCGCTGCCCAAGAATCTACTACCGCCCTAAGGTTGAGCCTTATGTGAATTCCATTACAAATTATGGTTAATTATTGACTCATCACAGTATATATTTCAACGTTCTTGATGTCTAAGCGGCACAGGAAGGGTTTATCAAAACTAATTGTTTTTGGGGATGGGAAAGAATGGGTAGATCTACAAGAGATATTTTTCGACATTGGTAATCTTCATCTAGCTAAAAAACAATTCTAGTGGTCGAAGCAATTTATTGTTTTTGAAGGTACTCTATAAAACACTAATTTCGAAGGCGATCAAAACAATCACATTCCGCGGCCATCATCTTTTTGTTCCCCAATCGACTTTTATCACTGCATAAACGTCCACTTATCGTGCTCCACCTGAAACTGACTGAATGCTCCTAATAGAGCTGAAGACTTCAAAAGATACTGCAAAATAGTCATAAAACCGGACCAGATGTCGATTTCTGAAGTGAAATTTCCATTCATGAAATTCTGAAAATCCGACCTGAGGCAATTCCGTATATTGTAACGAGTAATGGGTCGTATTGGGAGAAACAGCGTACGGGTGCAAGAACACCCTAACCCTTCGGTTGATCCTTTTTAACTGGGATCAAAGATGTGGTCACGCGGCTGCGATCTTGCCGTGAACTCTGCCCGCGGGGGCAGATGTGCAAAATCTGAAAACGATTTTTCACGTAAACGAGAATAAAGTTTTTTTTTTCTCTCCTCGGATTTAGAAAACGGTACCTCGCGAATTATAGGTTAGCATCGATCACGGGATTCACGGAATGCGATAAGCCACATTCAACCGATGCCTTTTACGTGAGCTTGTTTATTTGAAACCTTTCGTGATGAAAGGATTCATTTAAAGCAGGACGAGCTCTTTTTGGAAATCTCAAATTCTACTGTTACATGTATACTAACTATTCCAATAGCAGTGTCTGATATCTTGTACTGTGAGTACTAGAGACAAAGATACCTACATATTCTATCAAATACCTGCGAATTTTACGCGTGTTATCCCATTAAAGAATTAGAGATAACCACTACCTATGTAGGAAAACACCTCAAATCCCTCATATTATGTAACAAACTTTATCGCATCAATTTACAATATCACTTGTGAGGCAAGTGACATGAGTTTTCACGATTTTGATTCTGCTCTGATAATCATAAACTTCAAAATCACCTTGTCAGATTTATAAGACATTGGCGGTGAAAAGGTTTAACCATTGTTGTCATCGTGTACTCAGTATAGTCCAGTACACCCGGAAATACCGGCGTATGTCACCCGGAAACATTCACGCACGACCATCTCGAAACTCAAACTGCTAAAATAAATACTTTTAAGTGTATGTTTTTACATAGATGGACATAATTTCGGTTTGGCGATGTCTCGTCTTAACATGATTATTTTAGGTTCATAAAAAACAATTTTTAAAGCATATTTTTATCGGCTTGCGACGTTATAAATTCTAATTAATTTAAGTTAAAAAAAAATGTATTAAAAGATCTTGCGCTATTCCCGCAGATGCGGACGAACGTAAAGAGTTGCTTTTATGTACCTCCTGTAGTCGGCCATGAGAACAGTCTGTCACTTTTGATATTATTTCCTGTGTAACTAAAACATCAAATGGGCAGACTTGTTTAAATGGACGTAGTTACACAGAACGGACTCGATCCACACTTAACTATACCAGGGTGCTAAGTTAAGACATATCCATCATATAAACAGACATTTACACAAAAAAGTTCACTACAACCTATTTTTTATGTACCCTGAATCAAGATAATCCAATCCACATGTATCGCGGGTCAATAGTGCATCCAACTTTAAAGCTCAATATCTCCGAAGTAACGTAAAAAAATTGCTTTTTAATGTCCAATAGCATTCATAAGTTATGAATTTCATCATTCGAAGAATCGTATATCATATTCTAGGCCGACTGTACCGCCGCGTAAATGCGACAAAAAACACGGCGTAAACACCAAATCTAACAAAATATAAAAACGCGAAGCAACATTAAATACGCTATGGTGAGTCAGTACTTACGCTACAGTGAATGTTATACTTACCAACCTAGTAAAGTAAATGTGGAAGCGCCGTGTTTACTATGTAGTTAAACGATTTACTCCCTCTCGCAGAGGACGACGACGGTATAAAAACAATGTCATCAAAAGGGCGTAACTTGCTTTTCTTTTTTCCCAAGGATTTTTTCCGCTAATAAGGTAAAGGCGAACATGTTGTACGGGTGTTGGAAATCATTTATCTTTCTGTCAAGTAGGATTGGTACCGTAATAATTATTTATTCATTAATATACATGTTCCACCCTCGAATTTTGCGGGTAACAGGATGGATGTTGCGGCCTTCCGTAACCGTTGGACTTGGGTGGAATGCACTGCTCCTTGTCCACACACGCGCCGTGATGGACATAGAGCATAAAGCACCGAAAACAAACCAAGAAAGTTTTAAATACAGCATAGACAAGAAATGTCATTGATTATTCAACTTTCACGAGTCAAATCTTCCTTTTAGAACCGAAAGTGTATATATTTTATTATATTACTATCTTTGGTGTACTTTTCTATTTTAAAATCTGAGAGAAGATAATCGTAGAATTGCACACAATTTCTTTTCAATTTCTAGTGAGTATTTAGGTCTGTATTGCAGAATACTAGTAAATGTACAATTGTAACTTTTACGATCGCACTTTGTCTCTTTTACACAAACACTATTTAGAGCAAGACAAACGTTACCTGAAAAATAAAATCATATTATGTATTTGCCAATAACAGAATAAAGGTGAGAGGTGGTGGGAGGTGGTGATGGGTAATCACCTATCACAGTTTAAAAATTCATTGCGGCTTGGTTTCAAACTCGAACAAACATGGAAACCTCTATAGCAGCAATGAACTGAAAACACACACTGTTAAGACAATTACCACACTGAGCTGTGAGATCTAAACCTAAAGCCAAATGTAAATTAGGTGAATGGGATTTGTGTCCCATATGTGAGGGAGACCTGTCGAAGTTTGTTAGTATTCTGTATTTTTTTTTCAGTAGGTAGGTTCGTACAGCATCTGTGGACCAACGGTCGGGCACAGAACCTGCAATAGGGAGGTTGCGGAATCGAAACTCAAATGTTGTAGGATCCTTGCCCCAGTGCTAAACGCAGAAGCCATTTTTAGAACTCATATTTTAAGCTATTATCGGTAAGGTACATAACTATACTTTTACAGCCTATATACGCTACTCAACGTTTAATCAGGTGAAGGAAAATCGATCGTGATGAAACCCGCATACTACAAGGTGTGTGACAGCAACATCGCCGGGGTACATCTCGTCCCAAATTATTTTAAAATTTTTATTTTTTCAGAAATACGTCCAATTGAAAGCATAATGAAAAAATCTTTCATATCACTAAAAATATACTATTTGGAGACAATGTTAAAAAAATAACCTTCATAAAATATTATTAGAGACTAATACCGTGCTTGCTTTTTCGAATGTTTATCGCACGAGTAGCCTATAATTCTGGGACTACGCATAATAGGCTAATTTATCATTCGCTAAGGAACTTTCACAATTAACATAAAAAAATCATAACGTTTTCTTTAGAGAATGGATTTAAATTGAGAACATCTGAATGTTCTGCTTAGTGGTCTATAAATAACAGCGAAAATGGTATATTTTGATTGTTTTTTTCTAACTAGGTATTGTTAGAAGCCGAAAACAGATCACAGTCGCGTGCAAATGGAGAGGAAAAGTAGAAAAGTATGGCCTGATGATGATAATTGGTTAGTATTTGAAAAGTTAAGGTTCCGGTCCAACAGTACAAGTACATAACAATGTCACATCTCGCTATCTTTAGATTTCTACTACTACGCAACGGATTTTGATGCGGTTTTCTTTTATAGATAATTTGATTATTTCAATTGAATTATCAGAGAAACTCTACTAATGTATTTTGGCAAAACAAAGTTTGCCGGTTACTATGTAGTGGAAAATATTATTGTACGAAATATTTCATCCGCCATAAAACATACAACCTACATACATACACTTCACGCCTGTCTCCCAGAGGGGTAGGCAGAGACTACAGATCTCCATTTGTCACGGTCCTGACATACCCCTTTCGCTTCATCTACATTCATACATCTTTTCATACACGACCTCCGGTTTCGAGTACTTTTCACGCCACCTTCGGTCAGGACATCACCAATCTGGTCTTTATATGTCCTTCTGGGGCGACCTCTACTCACCCGGCCCATTACATCACCCATATAAATCTCTTTCGTCAATCGACTTTCATCCATTCTCTCCATATGCCCAAACCACCGAAGCATGCCCTTTTCAATCTTGGTCACTACGGCTTCCTTCAAACCGCAACTTTCCCTTATCACACTATTCCTTATCCTGTCATTCAATGTCACGCCTTTCATGCTCCGCAATGACCGCATTTCTACGGCATTGACTTTACTTTTATGCTTCTTCTGCCATACCCAACTTTCACTCCCGTACATTAAGGTAGGTGCCAGTACAGCGTCATGGACAGCCAATCTTGCCTTTTTCGACATGAATTGGCTCTCCATAACACTGCGAAGGGCACCGTTAACCTTATTACCCGCACTCACTCTTCTTTCAATATCTTTGTCAAACTTTCCATCACTTGTAAATAGAGATCCCAATATACAAACTCATCCACTTGTTCAACTTTCTCACCGTCAATCATGCACTCACAAACTGTCCTTTCATTATTTTCGACTACCATTACTTTGGTCTTACTAGCATTCACTTTCATTCCTTTCCGTTTCAATGACTCATTCATACAATTAATCATCTGCTGCAATTCATACGCCGACGGTGCAAGAAGAACTTGATCGTCAGCATATAAAAGGCATTTGATGATTAAACCACCTATGTCTAGACCCCAATCACGACCTTTCAGATCTTCCAAACAACTGTCCATGAACAGATTGAACAGCCACGGAGACGCTACGCATCCCTGTCTGACACCTCTATGGATGCCAACCAGTCTGAGTAGGTCCCGTTTACCCTGACACAGGCACTGGAATCATCATAAAGTGATTTCAAAGCCCGTACCAAGGTCCTGTCCAACCTGAACCGGGACAGCAGCAAGGTCCACAACTCATTCCTGGGTACCCGATCATAAGCCTTCTCTACAACCTAATAGAAAATAAATTACTTTTTTGCTATAAATAGTGTCCAATATAGTCTATAGAATCTGCCGAAAGAATTTACAGGAGTGTTTTAATAATATGGGTCTGTCGGACCACAGGCAACCCAATAATGATAATAACTGTTTGTACCTATCTTATACTTAAATATCTGGGAAAAGTACTCCAGAATGCTAAGTGATTTTCATAAAGAAGAGGTGTGGCAAATATTCAAAATAGGCTTTGTTTAAGTCAAATATTCTTAATCATGGGAATGTCTATTTCAAAGCGTGAGTGTTGTCAATATATCGATAGTATCGACTTTTGTTAACTATTGATAAGCTATCGATACTTTTTCGAGCGATCGACAACACTACATTGGAGTTTTACTTTATTTTCGGAACATTAATTACCTCTGATATTTAATTTAGCAGAATCGTTCCCCACATCTCCATGTTCTAAGTAATTCATTGAACCGTCCCTAAGTACTTCATTATTACCACTTTCAAAATTAATTTTCTCGTCTACAAAGTCCGCTATTATAATGGCGAACTAAATTAATATTGGACCTAAGATTTCTCTGTCATCTTTTGGCTCTAGTGTTTAAATTCCGTGGGTAATAATTAAATAGCTATTTTAAGTCGTCTTCTTTATGATTCCTTTCTATAGTCTACATAAGAAGATGGTGGTTCGACTACCAGGAACCGAACATAGTACCAATGGAGTCTCCATCTAAGTCGGGAGGTCTCCTTTTCAAAGAAAAAGGGACGCTTTTTCCAAACTTTTCATCCAGTTTCTCGGAGAAAAATTTCGCCTATGGGTTATTTTTATGGAATATGCAAAGCAGGAGCAAATGCTTAGAGATAAGAGTCAAAGTCAAAATTTCTTTATTTAATCGTGCTATAGTGTAGTATGTATAGTATAGTGCTATAACATACAGATATACAGTAGCATAACACAAAGCTTGATGACCGTAACTATGACTTTCAAAACAAAAGTAATCGTCCCCATAGACATTTTCAGTTGTCACTATTTATATCAAAACTAGTGAACTCGACAGACGTTGTCCTGTCTTACCTATTAATATAAATATAAAATTAATATAACCTCCAGGGTGGCCTGTGCCCAGCAGTGGATGTCACGAAATACAAACTATCCTCAAATTGGACGAAATTACATATAAATGCCAACTTTTGTGAATATCGGCAGCCTTGGTGAAGAGTTCATTGGGAACAAAAATCATGACACTTTTTATATATTAAGATACAGGGTGGCTCATTCAAATCAGTCAGTAGGAAAAGTCTGAAACTATAACACATACGACGATTTGTTCCTAGGAACCATGTCACCGATTTTGATAAAAAGAATCGTTGTATGTGTTATAGTTTCAGACTTTCCCATTCTGACCGATTTGAATAAGTCGCCATTTATATGACCTTTGAATCGATTAAAAAATGAGTCTTCTCTAATAATCATTTTTTAAGGAAACGCGCACTGACATGATATTAAATGTTCAAAACGGGTATTATAGCGTGAAGATTAACCAAAGATAAGCATTCAGCTTACCTTCGTTTTTTGCCCGACGTTTCTACACAGTTACATGTATTGTGGGCGCGAGTTGGTCAGCTCGCGACCACGACTGCGCGGAAGCTGAATGCTTATCTTTGATTAATCTTCGCGCTATAATACCCGTTTTAAACATTTAATATTCCCTAATAATAGGATCCCTAATAAGAGACAAGAAATTAAGAAATTCATGTTCCGTTTTTTTTTTGTTATCAGTATGAACAAGCGTTTGACCGTTCTTTTTAATACGCTCTGACATTTAGTTGACATTACGATAACATCACAGTATAACATTGTGACAACTATTGTTGGTGTTCAATTTTAACTTGTTTATTCTGTCTGTCACAAAGTACCTACTTTGAAATATCCCCACCACATCAGACTAACCTAAAGGGGTCATACATTGTACTGGATAACCTCGGGACCATGATCTGGACACACTGTTTCTTATTCAGCTTATGATAGCGTATTTCAATGGTATACTCTTTCTCCTGAACAAACCTTTTTTTGTTATAAATGTTATTGTGACCGCATTATTTTTCTAAATAAGCAACGATACCTTTAAACAAGTTTAAAATGTCTCAGTCACAAAACAATTATAGGTACCCAGCACGGGAATATTATACTGTTTTATATTTCTATTTTACTTGGAATCGCTATAATTTACTGAGTTAGAAAATGTTGGTCTGGATCATGACCCAGAAGTCAGCCTGTATATGGGCCGGCTATGTCAGCCGTAGAACCGATGACCGTTGGGTCGAGTGGAGATGGCGTCTTAACAAACAGAGTGTAGGACGCCCTCAGACAAGATGGACTGGTGATGAGCAAGATGGCTGGCAGAAGCTGGATGCGAGAAGACCAAAACAGATCACTGCGGCGTGCAATTAGAGACCTATGTCCAGTAGTGGACAAATATGGGCTGATAATGATGAAATTATCTCTACTAGACATTTTGCTCATGTTACAGGCACTCTTCACCTCAAGACCCTGTATAAGTTATAATTGTAAAGTTTTATTGTTTTTGCTTCAAAGAGGAACAAATATACAAACATCCGTCGATCGTTTGCGCTTGTAACATTAGTAGGATAATAGTCAATTAATATATTAACAATGTTATAGGTCATATCATAGGATAGTATGTATTAGTCATCCCACGCAACTCTTCCACCGATCAAAGGATAACTTAACACTCTCGTGGGCACTAGAACCAAGACAACACCACGTCGACAAGCGAGGCATGTCCCCGAAAGGGTTAATAGATATTCCAGAGCTACGCATGTCGACTGCTAAAATTGTTCCCCGAGTACAAACAGAAATTGTTTCTGAAACCGTGTTCTTTGATACATGAACGTGTTTTGAAATTAATCTCTCGCTACTTCGCAAAGACCATTGGTGATATCATCTGTGCAACAATATCGTTTGATTTTTCTATGTTAACAGAGGTCCGTTTCCATTGGCAATGTTAACGTTGCCTAAAACCTCTGTACAGCACAAATGAACGATCAAAGCCCGGGGATTGGAGGTCTTGAAAACTTTTGAATATTTCAGGAAATACTTTGTTTCAATGATCCTCTCTGTGAAGAGTGTATATACCTCTAGAGTGCCTACTGGTGATTATTTTGTGTAATGCCTATGTACATATATTCCAACTGTTTCGACGGGAATCGGACGTTCATAACTGTATTGCAAAAGTATGTTTGCGTTGTTTCCCTTGCTCATATCCGTTTGCGTTTCTCTTGCTCATATCCTGCATATATAAAGGCTCATTTAGACCGTAACTTCGTTATTTCGGCTATGTACCTTATTAACAGTGTTTCCCGGCTATTATATATATGTATTATACATATCTACATAGACGGACTAGTAGTCAGGACATTTGCTTCTAGGACGACGGTCGCGGGTTCGATTCCTGCCACGGACATAATGCTTTAGTGATGAGCTGAGGCATTTGTTGTGTGCGTCTGGGTGTTTTATTTATATATGTATGTATTTAAAAAGTAATTATGTAAGTGTATCAGTCTCTGGCACCCATAGTACAGGGTATCCTAGTTTGGGGTCAGGTGACCGTGAGTAAAAAAAATGTCCCGGTATATTTATTTATATAAACCTTCTTCTAAAATTACTTTATCTTTTATAGAAATCCGCATCAAAATCCAGTTAAAAATTTTTAAAGGTCCAAGCAAACATAGAGACAGACTGTAGGACGAGACCAAGAAAGGAAGAAATATAGGAATGGCTTGAAATCATCCTTACTAATTATAAATCGGAAAGTGAGTATTGTTTGTTTGTTCCGCTTTCACGCCGTAACTACTGAACCGATTGCTTTGAAATTTTGCAGACGTATAGTTAGAAGTCCGGTTTAAATAATAGGGTACTTTTTTCCCGGAAATAATTGGTATTCCCGAGGAAAAACAAAAATATTCCTTTATACCGCAATATAAGCGAAGACCACGCGGGCGAAGCCGCGGGCGGAAAGCTAGTAGTAGGTATAATATATACGTATTCAGAACTAAGGAAACACTCACCAAAAAAAATGCTGAATGCTCATTGAAAATTAATATTAACATAATCAGTTAGTATAAAAACCATGTTTTGAAAGAAATTTCATGAGCTACTAGAGTCATTTTAACATCCCTTGGTAACACTTAAAATAAACCTTCGAATTAATGTTAAAGGTTTACCTTAAAATTGGTTATTTAGGCAATATTAAATTTTCTAAACGCTATCCTGTCACCCTTTGACAATCGCTATCTCGCTGGTGAGTGACAAAGACAGAACAACTGTTCAACTAATCAGAAGTTCAAACAACTTTATGAATAACTGAATACTAACTCAACTGTCACACGGGTCATCTTTCCATGTCACCTTTGCTTATTATCTACCTAAAATAATAAGAATAGTCCTAAATACACTTTTGTGCAAAGAAAATAGGTCCACGTCCATATGTGTATATACAGGTTGAGTTCTGTAACAAAAGCATTTAGTTATTATTATTCATAGACTAGTATTTTTAGTTATTCCTACGTACATTATGAAAATAATATGAAGCCGTGTGGTGACAGCGAATAGAGTACATGTGTCACCATTCAGCTCATTTTTTCCCGGGTTGGGGGTCCTAAGAGGCGAGGGAACTCTCCAGAGTACGGGCAGCAGCGCTCTCTGTGAACAACACCACTGCGATCGCCAACCAGTCTGCCAGGCGTGGCGATTATTGGCATTTCCCCCCAAATAATTATGGAAATCATTGGAGAAGGCTCTGGTCCAGCAGTGGACGTCATGTTGCTGATGATGATTATGATGAAAAGAATATGTAATGCTTGAGGAGCATCTCTCTTTTTGTCTCTTTTTTAACACTTGCCATTAGAGTATAGAACTTATCCGAGTATTGATTCACTTTACAGAATACGCGCCGTAGACCTCCAAACATGACTTAAAAAAAAATACAAACTGTACAAACCCTACACAGTTATTTTACATCTGGCTGTGATGTTGTATGACATTACTTTTTTTTTATGTAGCCTGTGTTGTGTCCCACTGCTGGGCAAAGGCCCCCCATTTCCTCCACTCATCCCTGTTTTGGGCCACGTCGCGCCATCCCGGCAGGTGTCGGTCCAGGTCATCACGCCATCTCCTCCTTGTGACATTACTACAAAAGGTAAAATATATATTTCTCTCTCTCACTCACTCTACCGCGCTCTTTCCTGACATTTACTCGAAGTAGTATTTAAGTCTATAACCCGATATGTCAGCGCGATTTTAATCAAAAATAAGCTCGAGCTTAACTTTGTTTTTACTCGACGTTTCAACCCGGTTAAAAAGTTAAATACCTACAACGTCTGTGTGCGTTTCATTAAAAAATATTTTTATTTATTATTCGAAGTAGCGCCAACACAATTGTATTTTTGCAACTTGTTTGCGGACATCACGACAACTCCGCAGTGATTATGGGTATTTACTTGAAACTCGATTTACTCCGATACAACGTACTCTCAAATATTCGAAGACCACACATCAGACTAACATGAAAGTTTCGAAATAATCCACCCTGTACATCTCAATGTTTTTCTTCCAGAAAAAGGTTTTCACCCCTTCAAGTAATTCAACTAAGTAATACCTTTGAATATAATTTATGCCCCGCTCGACCCACGTTTCACGAATAAAAGCCCGTACGTGTGTGAAACCAGTAAAATCTTGTTATCATCAAAAAACATCTCATCTTGTGATTAACCGAAGAAACAACGTGTTAGGGCGGGCAGCGTGGCCTAAGGGGCGGATGCCTACTCTGAAAACATTCTCGACATTACTCGTATAAATCTACTGTGACGCAATTCGCGTCCTTGTTTGGTAATGATTCAGTATAAACTTGGATATAAAGTCGCGTGCTGGTTACTGTTATACCTTTAAATTGAATTGACAGTGACAACGTTCGATTTTTAAAATAGGCTTAAACGTGATAAGGATATATGAACGGCGTACGAGAAGCGTTTTTAATTTTTTGGTAAAGAAAATAATACAGTTAACTTTTTTTTTAAGTAGTTCCTACTTTTCCCGGATTAGTAACCTTTTTGGAACATTTTTTTTGTGTTGAAATATGTGAGAACATTTTTCTGTGTTCATTAAAGGTACAAAACACAGATGTGACCTGCGAATTTAACCGCTATTAATCCTGTGGGAATTTCGGTATGAAATAAAGCGGATGCGCTATATTAGGTTTGTATCTATCTGGCCATATGTATATTTATTTAAAAATCCATAAAATAGGTAGTTTTCGCGTATTTAGCGTAACGTAAAAACTTACAATCACGTTCAAAAATATAAGTAGGATGTTGACCGTTTGATCGATTTTGACGGACCCGTTGGTGTAGTGGTCAGCATATCTGACTCTGCTCCGTAGGGTCGTGGGTTCGATTCCCACCGCTGACAGGTGCTTAGGTGATGAGCTTTTAAGTATTTGTTGGACGTGTCTGGGTGTTTATTTATATAAGTATGTATTTAAATTTAAAAAAAATATAAGTAAATATATCTCGTTGTCTGATTTCCATAACACAAGTGCTTTAGCTACTTAACATGAGATGAAGGCAATGTGTGTGTTGTGAAATATTTATATATTTATTTTATTTGTTTAAGCCCGGAGTTCTATTTTAGCCATCGCCACATTTCGAAAATATTCCTATTTTTTTGTGATAACAATATATTTCTTCAATCTGCTGCTACTGTATAATGGGAACACATAACTTATATACCACTAACTGCATATAATAATTGAGCTACTAGTGTTTCATTTGTACTACTTTTTATTTTAATAGTTTAAACCGGGTGTTACGGCGCGAAATTAACCAAAGACAAGCATTCAGCTTACCTTCGTTAATTTCGCTAAAACTTAAATAAAGTATTAATAAAATGTAAGTGAGCGTTTCTTCAAAAAAAATACTTTTTATTTTTAAAGTTATCAAAAGATAGATATCAAAATTAAATCGAATAAAGATAAAAATAAATTCAGTTCGCCGAATAAGAATGCTCACGACGACCGGAGCTGGTTTCTTTTTTTGTAATGGAGACTATTTATTTACCTTTTTGCATGTAAGCTGATACCGAAAGGAAAAGTGTAATAATGGCGCAGGTCAGCCCCAAATAAAAATTTAGAAGAACAAATTAATTGGCAGTGACAAGAAAAAGAAAACAGCCTTAGTTTGGATAAAAACAAATGGAATATAATAAGTTGAGCGCCTAAAAATACTAAGTTGAGCAGCAAAATTACTAATTGAGCAGAAAAGTATTTATTAGCTGACCAAATCAGTAATTGTGTCGCTAAGTCAGTATTTTGGTTAGGTTAGGTTAGACTTTTTTGATGCACGTTTAAATACTATCCAAAACAAATTCTGTTTACGGTAGATTCTGGTTACAACTGGTTGTCGTGTTAGGTATAGAATTGTGCAAATGACTGACCGAATCCACCATTGCAATCAATATTTCTTACCTATGCTTTTACCCGCATCAGAATGTGTTGTAAAAAAATCTGTCGGAAACAGAAACCGGAGGCCTGATCATGATTACCTGGTAGAAACGAAGTTAAACTTAACGTCAAAATCAGTAATTTATCATAAGAAGTTTATTAAGAATATTGAAACACTTGGTAAACGTCAAAATCTACGCCGGAAAGCTGCTTCATCATGGGGAGAGAAACTGACAAGGAACTCCCACCACAAGTCACTAATTACTAGGCATCTTGTCATTTGTCATGTTGATACAATTAATTTAAAAAATGCCATAGCGACATGTTTTCCCCATCACTGGTAATTTGTTTGTAACATTTGCCGTCTAATATAAGTTGGAAGAGTTGTACACGGCGACTTCTAATATTTATAATTAAAAGTAACAATGAAAGTAAACTACGTACAAATTCTAACACAAACCGATTACAAAAAAGTCACGTTCATAATAGTTTCCTTTTTTTTTCAGGCTGTCAGTTCTATTTAGGTGGCATAAAAAAAACTCAAGAAAAAAAACAGAAAAATAAAAAAACAGTCAGACTATGCGAACGAAAGCTTTATTCTTTGGAATTTAGGCAATTTTCTTCGCACATGTAAATGCACAAAACGTGTAGGTACTAAGTGAAAAGTGGCCACGTGAAAATTTCACATTTTTACAAAATCTACGTACACACGCACACAAACCGATTACAAAAAAGTCACGTGCATAATAGGCAAAGACACTTTTAGCTACACACTTCAAAAGTGTCTAGGGATCAAGAACATTTTTAGCTCTAAAAAATCTAATTTATTTAAATCAAATCTAATCTTCTGTATTAGTCTCCTACCTAATCCCCATGCCTGTGTCACACCAGACTCGTCACACAACATTTTGAATAAATTATGAATTAATTCAGTTTTTGTAAAATATATTCTTGATTGCAATCTTCTAAAATACACTTGATCCTTAGACACTTTTGATGTGTGTATCTGCCTAGTAGGTCCCTTTTAACCTGACAGTTGGGGATTAGACGGATATAGATTGTGATAGGTAGCCAAGCTCCTAAAATCCAATCCTCCTAAATCATTTTCGTACGCCGGATATCACTTAGATTGCTTCTCATGGCGTGGAGTGGAATTAAATACACCTACTGTCATTCCTTTTACGTCACAGATTGTCACGAATATTGCAAAATCTGTTTCTCTACACATAAAAAAAAATAATGTTTGAAATTTCTACACACATAAGAACTTTTAAACAATTTGGATTTATTATATTAAATGTTTAAAACGGGTATTATAGCGCGAAGATTAACCAAAGATGAGCATTCAGCTTACCTTCGTTGTTTGCCCGACGTTTCGACACAGTTACATGTGTCGTGGTCGCGAGCTGACGAAGGGAAGCTGAATGCTTATCTTTGGTTAATCTTCGCGCTATAATAATACCCGTTTTAAACATTTAATATCATGTTAGTGCGCGTTTCCTTAAAAAATGATTGGATTTATTATTTCTTTTGTTTTCCTAATGGCCCGGATAAGGGTTCATCATCAGCCACATAACGTCCACTGCTGGCCGAGGGCCTCCCCCAATGAGATCAGTCATTTGGGGTGAAATGCCAGTAATCGCCACGCTTGGCAGGCGGGTTGGCGATCGCAGCGAGTATAAGGGCGAGGATAAGGGTTGCACGGCGAAAAAAAACAGAAAAGTTGATTCCCACGACTGGGAAACTGAAGTATGTCGGAAGTGATCTCGTACCTGTAAAAGGACATACTCAGGGGAACAAATTATCCTGTAACTATTGTACATAAATTTTGACCCTATTTAAAAAAAAGTCTGCGGTCTAGTTTTTCGGATACTTGACATGCAATCAAGAGGTCGCGGGTTCGAGTTCGGCTACTGGACGTGTACCAATGCTTATCTCCGCAACGCAACTGTCGTACGGAAAATGACAATATCGTGGTGAAACCCGCATACCACAAAGTGTCCCTTGAACCCTATAATGGCGATGGGCTCACCCCCTGTCACGCTGGGTTAAATACGCTTAGTGAACCATGGGCATTTTCTTAGCTAGTGTATCAGCCTACCCTGCTTTGGAATTAAAAGGCGTAAAGTTTATGTTTATATACCTATATAAAAATACTATACTTACTAGAATACGGCATTATTTTAATTTGTCAACAATCGGCTATGTCAGAAACGTAACATTTCAAACGCAACGCTTACGCAATAATAATAAGGAACACCCCACTTTCACTTTTGCATAACTCGCAAGAGTGTATCCCTCACGGAGAGGTGCGTGCGAAATTAGAGGCGGAGTGCTGCCACAAAATTCATTGGGCATGCCGTCGGGACTCTGCGGACGTGCTCGGACGATTAATACCAACAAGTCTAAGCCCACCCCTCCCCCTATTCCCCTCTCTCATACAGCGAGGCACGCCGAGCCCTGACCTCATAGAGGTAGAAACAAAACCCGCTTATCTTTAAAAGCAGCAACTTCTTAACAAGTAAGCTTATCTCACCCGAACTAATTTAACAACTTGGAAACGTTAGGGGGCGCTCTTGGGAAGAATATCGCAGTGACACGAGATCTTTCCATGATAAAAAGTGTCATATTATATACTTATGGTATGTTAGGTAAGAAAATAGTATTTAGAGGGATAGAATGTTGTATGATTAATTAAGCTATGTCGTAGCTTTTGATTTGTTTCGCTTGACGTAAATAGTAACTAACGACTGTGTTGTATTTTACAAGTAAACATCGCTTCTTATCGTCAGGCAGGATGGTGGTCAAACGTTTGTTCAATGTGATAAAAAAAAACATTATTTCAAACACACAGCTTTGATGGGGATCTAATTAATAACGTACCGTAACAATATGTCCAACTGAGTCCCATTAAAACATTTTACACACATCAAAAGTGTCTAGGGATCAAGTAAATTTTAGATGATTCCAATCAAGAACATATTTTATAAAAACTGAATTCATTCATAATTTATTCAAAATGTGGTGATAAGTTGACACAGGCATGGTGAATTAGGTAGGAGACCAATCCAGAAGATTAGATTTGATTTAAATAAATTTGATTTTTTTTAGAGCTAAAAATGTTCTTGATCCGTAGACACTTTTGATGTGTGTACATACGTGCGCTGCCGTAAAAACGTAGGTATGCATGTCAAATTCATCTGTGTCGGACAAGAAACAAAGGTAAGTTCGAGCCAATATTTTCTAAGTTGCGGGCTCATATAAACTGGGCCGAGTAAACCTGGTAAAAACACTGAAAAGGTATTATAAGTTTTGAATACTAAAATAGTAATCATTAAGCTCGCCTACTTTATACTCTCTTATGAAATGGACATAAAAATGCCATTGTAATTGAACAGGACCTGGTAAAGACGGCTAATCCCTGTGGATATCAATGGGCTGACATGATGAAGATAACGTCCACTTTCATAGTGCGTACCGCCAGGATGTGGAACGACTTGCCGGAGTCTGTGTTTCCTGCGCAGTATAGGTTGAAGGTCTTCAAGTCGCGGGTGAATAGGTACCTACTGAACAAGTGTGCTCCATCGTAGACCACATCGCTGCTTAACATCAGGCAGGATGGTGGGCAAACGCTTGTTCTTAGTGATTAAATAAAAAAAAAACATAAAATATCACCGAAGTATATACGTATATATTACTAGTAGGTATCGTGTTTGATTCACTGATAGGTACGAAATATTATGAGAGCATTCCATTGAGTGGTATAGAGGGAGCAATAAAATATTTTTACGACTTGTCATAAAAGTAGATTTTACACGTTACTCGCATATAACATCAAATACTTCGGGCAGTTCTTCAAACCGACTACGATGCCTATCTGCCAAGGTGAGTTGAAATTATTGTAAACTAACTGTACCAACCCGACGACGGTGTTTTTCACTGTTTATCTTGTTCCCGTGGTAATTTCGGGATACCCTATATGTTAATCTGATGTATGAGCTTTTCCTTTACCAGACAGAGGGAATATAGAGCCCACTTAATTTTGAACCGTATTCCGTTGAAATACAGTCTCAATTCAATGAATTCTAAATAAACCTTCTGCCTGAAGGGTTATAGTAGGTAAATCTATACATATAAAAATGAATTGATGTTCTTTATTTGCGCTTAAACACGAGAACGACTGGACCGATTTGGCTATTTTTGGTCTTAGATCACACGTGGAAGTTCAGGGAAGGTTTAAAAGGTGTATTTCTTCCAATACACGGGTTACAAAAGTGACTTCCTATGACAAAATTAAATGTTTGCCGGGACACCAACCCTTACCATTAAACGCGTTATCACTTATACAACGGTTATTATAGGTCTACAAGAATTGGTTATTCCGTATTTAACATACAACTGACAAGTTAAGTTGAGCTTTGTGTATCTTCGAAATAGCAATTCCGCCATTATTAGTAAGGCTCCTAGTGTTTTATAAAATCAGTTCAGTAGTCATATAAACATCAAGTATCTGGACGACCTTCGCTCGAAGTAAAAAAATCGATTATTTTCCTTCGATTTTTTCATAACCCCATCTCTAGTTACTTCAAAACCAAAACGTCTCCCGCACCATCCTACGTATAGCATAGTATTACTACTCGGCAATAGATGTCAGTAAGAGTCGTATTAACAATTTGATCAATTTTTCATGCCCGAAAACACGGTTGGAAAGATGTTTTCTAAAAATTAAACCTAGCTAGATCGATTTATCGGCCCCAAATCCCTCTACATACCAAATTTCATGAAAATCGGTGCAGCCGTTTCTGAGATTTCCAAATTATATTTTTTATAATATATATAATATATGATACTATATATATATATATATACAAGAATTGCTCGTTTAAATATAAAGATTCATCCGACTTATTCTATTTTGTTCCAACTCCCATAATCCCAGTGGGATCATACAAAACTTTTAAGTTTATTATGCTCCCGTTTTTGTGGGATTCAAAAACACCCTTGAT
>SJJU01012355.1:0-12432 GCA_012932125.1 Conopomorpha cramerella
CCGAGATTAGGTGAGCCGAATAAGCTAGCAGAACTAATTTATGTACGAGAGATGAGGAGTGAAAATAATAAAAAAACCGTATGTAGGACACTAACCTCTTGTGTTATTTCCAAATCGTGCTTTGTGTTTTCGTAAAGTATTTCTAATTCTTCGCATCTTTGTTGTAGTGTACTCTTTTCTTCTAGAAGGACTAGACCCAGTTGTGCAGATTGGATTTTTTCGCTGCTAGCCTGATCTAGCTCTCGGCTCAGTCTTTCAATCTCCGCTTTCAATTCCGCCACGGGCAGCTCGCCCGTTGTAGCCATTTTCACAACTATTAAGTACTAAATGAACGTCATGAAAAAATATAAGACTTTATTCAAACAACTGATTAAAACGTGTAAAATAAAAGTATTCAGACATTCTTCCAACAAAAATCCTCCTTCTCTTTGCTTGACGTCTTGACAGTTCAATGGAGATTTGACATTGACACATGTATGACACACAAACAAGACATTTTTGCTTGCCAACATGACAAACACAATACACGTTTTAAAATCTGTAAATAAATGGGTACCCTCACTTTATAATCTTCTATACCCTCAATGTTTTGTATGTATATATATATATATATAATTATGTTTTATTCAGGTTATAGCTTTATAATTGATAAATAATTAGTAAGTCTACACTATCTACTACTCCTATCTACTTTTCTGTACATATCGGTGGCCGATGAGAGTGGTGGAGAGCAGCGACATCTAGCGTTGAGTAGTAATTGAATCCGAAGCGGAAGTGTGTTATGTTATAAAAGAAGGATTGCAAGGTGAGTGGAGCAAGGACAACGCATTATGGTATGATGCAATGATGGATGATAGGCAATAGAAAGTTCCTACTGCTTGAAGTAGGCTACATTATTAAACGATTTCAAATGCTTATAGATAGATCTATAGAACCACTCCTACAAATTTGAGAACACAACAAACACATAAAATATAAATTACTATCATCATCATCAGCCCATACCTGTCCACTACTATACTTATATCATAATATCCAGTGCGACATTACCCAATAGCTAATAGGCTCTCTAGACCCGGGCAACGAATAGGGCTATATTACTAGCATCTACCTTTCGGAAGAGAGACTATTCGGGAAACTGGGAGTTCCCCGGGAAAGGAAGCTGCACAATTCTAATAATAACGGGACACAAGGATCCGACCCGCACTACCGATGGCTACCCCTTTCACTCCCCTGAGGGACTAATAGAGAAGCGTGCTAGAAGGCTTATAGTTGACGCCAGTACAAAGCCTAGAGCATCGTCGCAAGTTTGCGAGCCTATCTGTCTTGTATCGGGTGCTAGGGAGTTGCACAGCCTAATACCCCCATCGCGCAGGAAAGATAGACTCCGCTCCGGCAAGTAATTTTCCACCGACGAGGGTGTGGAATCACTTACCGGAGACTGTCTTTCCTGCGCAGTACCGTCTGGAGGTTTTCAAGTCGCGGGAAAATAGGTACCTAATGAACAAGTGTGCTCTATCGTAGACTAAGAACAACGTGTTTTAGTAAAAAAGACTATATCGAGGTTATCTGTAACGAATTTTGTCCTTCGAAAAAAATGGGTGCAATCAGGGCTCGGAAACCTGTTCTTTTTTCAAACCAAGTGTGAACTTTTAATTTCTGTTTTGTTCGCATTAAGCGGTTTAATTAATACCGGTATATTTAGCGAACATTTAAAATCGTTTTTGGACGATTATATACCGGTTAATATGACCTAATAGAAGTCATACGGAGGGAGGGTAGGTGGGTTCTAGAATTGAAACTAATCTCAACATTTTTTAATGAAACGCGCACAGACATTATAACTCAATATTGTTCACCGGGTGTAAGCTGTAAAATAACAAAGGTAAGCTCGAGCTTGTCTTTGGTTATATTCGCGCCTATACACCCGGTGAACAATATTGAGTTATAATCTCAACATGTTTTGTGTCGATTTGCCACCGCCGCCGTCGCTGATACCGGTTAATTTAGTTCGAAATTCAGTTCTCGAAATGCTTGCGATCAGACCAAAGTTCGGAGCTTAACCATTAATAATGGTTATATGAACTGAAAATAATTACCCCCATAACAATGAAACCAGAGGAATCCTTTTAAACATTTATTTTGTTGTACTGTAACAAGTTGAATCTAAACATTCAATAATACAAAACTGTAGAAGTATTAAGAATACAAGTAGGTATTAAGTCTCATTCGTATTTTTTTACATTTTTTTTTTCAACTATACGACGATAGGTATAGTTCAATAACTTTTAGAATATACTTGACCTATTTCTATCTCACTCCTTTAGTAAGTCACTAAAGAAGGATGGAAGTACAAAAAATTGTCAATTATATTCTTAAAGTGAATGTACTGTATATACCTTTTAAACAACCAGAAGAATTGACTTCGAGCTTACATTCAAAATTATGCGAAAAAATTTAAGTACCTAAAGGATGATTATGAAGGAAAGAAAATAAATACAAAAAATAGCAATTTTCTGTCGGCAATTACTTTTCCCCATTCCACTGTATCTTAGAAACAACATAGTAAAAAGAAATTCAGGAAATACGTAATATAAACATTTGTAATATAAATATAAACAATGATGGGCCAGTTTATACACACATCAATAGTGTCTAGGGATTAAGTACATTTTATAATATTGCAATCAAGAATATATTTTACAAAAACTGAATTCATTCATAATTTATTCAAAATGTGGTGATAAGTCATTGATACAGGCATTGGGAATTAGGTAGGAGACCAATCCAGAAGATTAGATTTGATTTAAATAAATATTTTTTTTTTGGAGCTAAAAATGTTCTTGATCCCTAGACACTTTTGATGTGTGTATATTTATTCACATTTTCGAACAACGGTACTTTAAAAAAATGTTTTCAACGTTTTCGACATGAACCTAATTTTTACCCGGTTTTACATTATTGATCAAAACACAAAGACCAACCAGCCAACAATAAAACCGAAAATCTGTTATTATAGTCTGTGTACTTATTCGAAGAACGAATTGACAAATCGAGCATCATCATCAGATGTCACTTTCCGGTATAATGATTTTTTTTAAAAAGACAATGAACATGCGTTTGACCACCTTGTCTGATGTTAAGCAGCTATGAGAGAAATAATGTGGCAGGATTTTCAACGATAAATATGTAATAAGAGTTTCCTTATAAAAAAAAATAAGCAAAAGATAAGAGTCCGAAGACAAACGATTATACAATAAATTATTATATTTGCATCTCTTTCGTTTTCAAATCAAATCTTTTACGGATGGATTTTTTTTAGAAACTTTTTCATATAATGAAATTAACGAATTTACACTATAAGTCAGTGGCGTGCACACCATATAGGCAAAAAGACACTGCCTACCTTAGTATTTTGGCTACCCGACCTAATAATAGAGTTGTTGCTAGATCTTTTTTGTTGTACTCACGACATAGGCTAACGAAGGTCCTGTGTTTGAGGGGGAGTAGATAGGTAACGAAACAAAAAAAAAAAATAAAAATAGAAATATAAACACGCGTCACGCCTTTAATCCCAAAGAGGGGTAGGCAGATGCACTTGCTAAAGCAAGTACCCACGGTTCACCAAGCGTATTTAACCCAACGTGAGAGGGGGTGAGCCCATCGCCGTTATAGGGTTCACACACCTTGTGGTGTGCGGGTTTCATCACGATGTTGTCCTTCACCGTACGAGCGTTGCGTTGCGTACATAGGCTCTGAAAAAGAGTCCCATTGGTACACGTCCAGTAGCCGGACTCGAACCCGAGACCTCCCGGTTACAAGTCAAGTGTCCGACCAACTGGACCACAGACGCTCTCGATAGATAGATAGGTAAGGTACTTTTATATTTCGTAAAGACAAGCTACCTATACATAGGTGTCAATCCTTGGGAATTACTGCCTACCCTGTCGTAAAAGCCAGTGCACGCAACTGCTATCAATGTCCGTACATGTTACGAAGTGTCTAATCGTTCCGTCGAATTAGTAAACCGATTACAGACGTTTTTGAAGAGGGTGTTACCTTCAGAAAATTGCATTATGGAATGTTAATGTATTGAAATTATTAGTACTATTAATATTGTCTCACTAATAGTTCATAAAAACCGGCACTTTCGGTCCTAATCATGATCCATACAAAAGAATTTTCAATAATATCTCTCTACATACCTACTACAAAGTGCTTACATAATTATTGTGAGGGAATATCCTACGTTCATAAGATCGATTTTATACTATTAACATTAAAAATTACATTGTTAGTATAATAAAAGAATTTGTACTAAATTAAATTATACATACATACATACATTAAGATTTATTAAAATACATTTTTATACATAAATTCAGGCCGGATTCCCTTTCTGGTTTAGAAATGATAGCTACTCTATAGCAATACCCAGATCTTGAAATTAAAAGACCGCTCATCCGAAGACCGAAAAATAAATGATTTTTTTTCAAGAAAGACCGCAAAGAACATACGAAAAGCAGCTTCCTACAATATAATTATTAACATACAGGTTATTTGGTGAGCTGTGCTACTCAAAATGCATTCGAAGCAAATGGTGCGAATGGGTAGTAGATGCGAAACCATAGTAGACCACTTTCCATATCTTTGTCGTATAAGTCGATCAACGAACGTTTTTTGTTTGCGATCAGGGAGCGAAGTCTTCTATTGCTAATAGATGGCAATAGAATTGTTGTAGAAATACAATACATTGCAATTTTTGTTGGAATAAATTAAAGATAACAGGGTAAATGTACTGAATTCCGGCAACATTTCTGTTGCCATCGCAGTACAATGATTACCTAGTTTACTTTAAAAAAAAAAACTATCTACAAAAGAGCGATTAAGAAGATGAACAATCATAGACAACACAACAATCTTTCGTTTGCCGTCTTTGACAGATTTCTTTTTTTTTTTTTAGAAAACTCTTTCCTAATTTTAATCAGCTCCCTGAGTACACACCATAAGTATTAACAGTTTAAAACGGGTATTATAGCGGGAAAATTAACCGAAGATAAGCATTCAGCTTACCTTCGTTGTTGCCTGACTTTTCGACACAGATACATGTGCCGTGGTCGCGTCGGTCGCTCAGTGCGCGTTTAATTAAAAATGATTACACGCCAAGTGTTTCGATCTAATTGGAAAGAAATAGCAAAGTTGAACGCAGATGGCGCTGCGTACGTTCGAGTCACACGGAGTAATGAAAAGCGAGGTAATCTATCAGATGAACATGTAGTGACAATCGATTCTCCAACCATATTTTTAGGTATCATAGGAAAATAACGCCAAAAGTTCGTTAGGTTTCTTCCCTACTATACACCTTTTGGTATGTAAATCATTATGCGATTGTGATTACTTATACAAAGGATTTGGAAGTAGAGCGTTCGAGAAAATATGTTCTTTAATGCCGACATTATATGGCCAAAACAACTGGGTACGCGTTTTGTACCACTACCTTATGAAGGCTATAAAATTATTTGAATTTGAATTTATATTAAAAAGTAATATATGAATTGACAGGTGCACTGAAATAAATATATTTATCCCAGAACCAAAAAGACACTAATTTTCCGTTATTTATCTTGTTTAAAATACTACTTTTTTGTTTTTAAAACACTTTTGCACAGAGTTGAATTATTATACACAATTTCATTACGCATAAATAATCCATATTGTAATTCAGGAACCGGACAAAATAGAAGAACCATTGCAATATCAACAAAAATAATAGCAATAAATTATGAGATTAAAGTCCGTTCAGTATATCAAATTCTGTCAATTCAACGACGAAATTAAAATCTTAATATTCTCACACACATAATACCGTGATTTCAATACAAAATTAAAACATTAATCATCATACATTTTATCAATTGAGATATGTCACTAAAATAATTATGAATAAATAAATCATACAATCAGAATAATAATAATATCATACCAAGTATTTCAAGACTAGAATATACAGTAAAAAGTTGCGAAATTATATTTTATTAAATAAACGTAATATCATTAGTGAAGAGAGAAACTTACAACTAACTGCCTCAGCACCACTGAGAGACGTCACATGCGCAGGCGCACGTATTATAACATACTTTTCATTTCAAATTTACCTGTAAGTACCTAGAAGTCTATATCCGATTCGGGAGCAATTTCTATAGAATAAATTGATTGATATATATATATTTGTAAATTAACAAAACAACTGCACCACGAACCTGTATTAAACCGCTAACTATAGTGACATGATCAGTCGTACAATAATTTGGCATTGCTCTAGACTACGCTATGGCACAGTTTGAAGGTTCCTCTTTTATTTGCGGAGGTGGCGCCACTGGCGCTAGGTCTTTCTCTTGAAGGGAAGGTAGAGATTTCGGGGACTCCTTTCTTGTCTGCTTTACTTCCTGTGGCGTTGGAGTTGATGGGCTGATAGCCTCGTGGACTGTGGGAGTGGACCTGGTCTCCAGATTGAGGGATCCGGTGCTGGCTGTGCGGATCCTAGTCTTCACCATGGACATGCGGCGCTCGCGCGAATTGATGATGGACGTGAGGAACGGAATCTGGTTGCTGATCGCCAACATGAAGCTTTTGTAGCCCAGACTGGAAAATGCAGTTTAAATTACGTAACGAATACATAAAAATCTTGTGCCACGGTTTTATGTTCGTATTATCCTGATACAAACGTCTTTTTATTTCTGGTTTATTAACCCTTAACTGCATGATTTTTTTCTCTTAATAAAAACCTACCCTTGTTAAATTATGGACAGACCACCTGCATCATGGGGAAAAAAATAAAAAAAATAAATTGGTCTAAAGTCAAAACTGCGTTCATGCGTATTAGTTCTACTTTTGACAATCATTCAGAATAAACAATTTGTAGAGTTCTAGAAAAAAAATCGAGGAAAATTATACTGATGTAGTATTACATCACTATGCAGCTAAGGGTTAATTATTCTTCACCCTATATCCTTAACCCCTACGCCCCATTTTTGTATGAAAGGATTCTATATTTTTCTGTGAATAACGTGTACCGTGTATAGTGCAGCTTATCTCCAGACAGGTTGTTCGTCGTTCACATACAGTTTTTTTTAACACAGTGAACAAACGTTTGACCACCAACTCTGTGATGTTAGCACAGAACCTACTTTCTACTACTTGCAATTAAAAAAGATTGTACCGTGACCATGTGTTTGAAATGAGCGGAGAACTCCAAAATAACAAAAATTTAAGCTAGGAAAATTATTATAGAAATCAAAAATAAAAGCAGCCCAATAAACATACCATTCACAATCAGTCCAAGCACAGATATCCTGCAGAGCCTTCCTCAGCCGCCGCAGCGCTTCCACCGTGACATCCGGGCCGCGTGCCGCGTTCGTGGTACGGAGGATCGCGAGGCCGTCGCGTAATATCACACCCAGTACGAGGGACCACTCGAGGCAGCTGGCTTCCGTCATTAGTTGGAGGAAGTATCTGGTGTAATAGGGTTTTGCTGTTATTTCAGTAGTTGATAATTATTTAGTAATACTAAAATCTGCATTCATACTTTGTGATACAAATGGAGATCTGTAATCTCTGCCTACCCCTCTGGGAAACAGTCGTGAAGTGTATATATTTATAAACATCGCGTTGATTTAAGTGTTGTACATGGTTTGACAAATCGGTTCGGGAATTGTGTGGTTGGAGTAGCGCTACACAAACCACGCATAATAGGCGCATTAGAATTCATCTACATATTACTATTACCAGTAAGTTAACCAAATACGATCCTATAGTCATAAAATTAGGAAAAAGTTTAATTGGGATGTATGTAAAAATGTACAATAATGCACATTATAATAATGCGTTTATAGAAACGAGTATTTTAATGATAAAAACTTTTATATGAAGTAAATTGATGTGACATTGCTGTAATAATCTACTATATAAAAATAAGTCGGATTTACCTCCCTGACGCTATAACTCCAGAACGCACGACCCGATTTCCACGGTTTTGCATTCATTGGAAAGGTCTCGGGCTCCGTGAGGTTTATAGCAAAGAAAATTCAGGAAAAAATTCAACAGAAAAGCGGGAAAACTAAACGAAGCCATCCGGTGGCGAAACGGAGTTCGCTGGGTTTGCTAGTTAATTATAAAAATGATATTATGTTTGAAATGTATTTAGCCTAAGAGTTGTTTGTATGTCTTTCAGACAGCACGTAGTGTTACAAAAAAAAAAAAATACTATTACCATGTTATTTACCTATGTTGCACACACAAATATATTTGATTTGAATTTTATGAAGACTGACCTCAACTGCACATTAGCCGTAGTAGGCGCCTTCTCGGTCTGACTGGTGTGCAACCGCTCCATGAGTGCGGCGTAGCGGCGCTCGTCCCCCGCCGCCCCCGCGCCCGCCGCCGCCGCCCCCGCGCCGCCCCACGCCGCCTCCCCGCGCTCCGCCACCGACGCCTCGCCCACTGAACTGTATTTGTATATAGGAAAAATACACGTCACGTCTTTTCTATTAAAAAACCAACCAAGAGCGAGTCGGACTCGCCAATGAAGGATTCCGTAGCAGCACTAGCGGCAGGTAGGTAATATAGTAATATACAAGTTTTTGTAGTTCGTTGTAAGTTTGATCGACGTGTTATCTACTATATAATAAATTAGATAAATAATTTGATTTATGAACTACTGGCTAGATCTCATTCAAACCATTTTTTGTTAGTAGTTTGTATTGCACAGTAATACACATCATATTTATTTTTTTCAATTTTATCATGCGCATATTTAGAAAGTTACGGGGGGGGGGGACACACACACACACATTTTACCACTTTGGAAGAGTCTCCCGCGCAAACTATTCAGTTTATAAAAAAATGATATAAGAAACCTCAACATCATTTTCAAATACCTATTGATAGATACCCCACACATATAGGTTTGATGAAAAAAACATTTGTTTTAGTTCTAGTATGGGTAGTAACACCAGAAATTTTGGACTGATTTTATTTTAAAATCATAATGAGGTTTACAGAATACATCTACGCACCAAATTTCAATAATGTAGCTCTTATGGTTTCGGAATAAATTGGCTGTGACGGACAGACGGAGCCTAAAAAGGGAGTAAACCAGAAGTACTTTCTCAGCCCAAAAGTACGAACATACATATCTCACAGTTAGAACAAAAGTAACAAAAAACAAAATGTGTCATTTTATGAAATAGAACCTGAACATAAAAGAAACAAAACTTAATTTACAAAATCGGCTTGTTTCGTATTGGGTCCTTTTTGTTCTAACTATGCGATATGTATGTATGTTGTACATGAATGAATCGAACCATAGGATCACATGGACCCTTCGGCCACATTAAGCATCAATAAGGAGTTAATAATGTTAATATGGGCATTCAGGTACAAGTTGGTAATTTCATAAGCTAAGTGTAAAACCCATCTACCAGATATCATAGTCGTCATCTACGCCACGACAGGAAGAAAAGCAGCTAGCTGATGCTTTCTCTTTACATCCCAGATCAGCATGGGATGCATAGCACGCTAATACGTAGTAAAGGATTCTCCCTCTTCTAATAATTATAAGATACTAGCTGACCTGGCAAACGTTGTTTTACCAACATACTATATAGCCTATATGTTATTCTAGTTTGTAAGCTACAATACTGCCAAGTTTCATCAAAATCCATCAAGTGCTTTCTGCGTGAAATAAGGACAAACATCCATCCATCCATCCATCCAGACATCCATCCAAACTTTCGCATTTATAATATTAGTAGGATTATGTTTGTAAGTATTCATAATTTTAAGTATAGGCAATCAGTACTCTTTGTTTTGTTCTCTGTGTTAACCAAAATGCAATGCCCTGACAGGGTACATATAATGTGATACATTATTTTAATAGTGTAAGTTTATGTTACATGAAGCAAATAAATAAAAGGACATACCTCCTCGGCGCCGGCGAGGCCCCGTAGAGCGGCAGAGCGGCGCGCAGAGACAGACTCATGTACCCGCTGTCGCCGCACAGGCTCGAGCTCTCCGACCCGCCGCTGTACGACGCTGTGACGTGGACAAGTGTACCCATTTTTTTTTAATAATAATACTAAATATTTCACAACACACACATAGCCTTCATCCCATGTTAAGTAGCTAAAGCACTTGTGTTATGGAAATCAGACAACGAGTAGCAGACGGAGCAGAGTCAGACATGCTGACCACATTTGAGCGAACGCTGCCCTGATTCTACCTAAATCCCGTTTGTTCCCGATGATTTAGAGAAACAACGTCCGTTCACTCATAAATTTTCTATATTATTCACAAAAACTGGTTGCCTAGCAACCACCTACCTTATATAGGTATCAAAAAGTATAAAATGAATACTAACAAATTTATATAAAAATACTAATTATAAAATTGGCACAGTCGTGCACATGACACCAACGGGCCCGTCAAACCCCATTGTTAGCGACATTCATAGGAACACGTATACATATTAGACATTCCTATTTCTTAGTGTTTGTAGAGTGCGAGTGAAAGTAACCTCGTGACATGTACTGTCTGTTTAAAAGAAGATTTGTGGCGATAGGCGAACATAGAAAGCTACCCTTTTGCACTGAAAGTATCTTCAATTTAGTTTGAAGCTTAAGGGCAATTAATTGGCTCAACATTGATACTGTACTTTAAAGGATTAACTAGGTGGCGATCACAATATATCAGCAATGGTCGCAGTGATACTGGGCACAACAGGGCCCTGCAGACCCATGACCCACACAACAACAAAAAAAGGGAAATTACATCAGAAGAGTTTATGGTTACAGTCGGCCAAGAATCTGCTCTACCAACCTAAGGTTGAAACTCATATAAATGTCATTAAACATTAAGGTTCATTGTTCACTTGTCACAATATACCAACTCTACCTTATTGATGTTTTAGTGACACAGGAAGTGTCATCGAAACTGATAGACCATTTTCTTGGCCGACCGTACGCTGTAAATGCGAGACCCGAAAGGCGAGATCGCATGGTCTTAAAGTGTTTCTTCTTATAGTCGGTGTCATCTAAGAAGCAATTTTTTTGCGTAGGCTTACCTACAACGTTTACACAGGAAATAGTCACAAGAACTGGCATGCGAAAATCGAATACTAGTTTTAAAAATAATAAATAAATACATTTCACTTCACGCCTTTTAATCCCAAAGCGGGGTAGGCAGAGGCACTTGCTTAATAATCAAATGCCCACGGTTCACCAAGCGTATTTAACCCAACGTGACAGGGGGTGAGCCCATCGCCGTTATAGGGTTCACACACCTTGTGGTGTGCCGGTTTCATCGCGATGTTGTCCTTCACCGTACGAGCGTTGCGTTGCGTACATAGGCTCTGAAAAAGAGTCCCATTGGTAACACGTCCAGTAGCCGGACTCGAACCCGGGACTACCCGCGGTTAACAAGTCAGTAACGACTCAACTGGAACCACAGAACGATCTCATACTAGTTTTAAAGGCGAGTATATAATAATAAATATTTACAACAACACACACATTGCCTTCATCCCATGTTAAGTAGCTAAAGCACTTGTGTTATGGAAATCAGACAACGAAATATACTTATTTAAATACTTTTTTTTCTTTTAAATACATACTTATATAAATAAAACACCCAGACACATCCAACAAGAACTTAAAAGCTCATCACCTAAATACCTGCCAGCGGTGGGAATCGAACCCACGGCCCTATGGAGCAGAGGCAGACATGCTGACCACTACACCAACGGGCCCGTCGTTATATCATTAAGTGTTACTCCAAAAACTAAATAATAATCCAAAAACTCACTGGCAACTAAGCTGGCCTGTCTCTGCGTATAGTCAACATTGTCTACAGGGTACGGCCAAGCGAAGTCTTCATGCAACCGCTTGAGGCAAGGGACAGCGCTATCTATTCGTGCCGCTCTCTCCCTCTCTCCTGCCAGCCAAGCGACCAGGTGCACGTCTAATGCGGCGGCCATCTTGCCCAGCGCCAACAGTCTCGCGGACGATAACAGATGGCGCGCGTGTCGTTGGATCATCATGTCTATGAAGAATTCTTCTGCGGTTCCGTTGTAGGCCTCTCTGTGTAGAATAGATTAGAATAGATTTTTGGTTGCCAATTTCAAAGTTAAATTCTTACTGCAATGATGTAGTGGTTATGTTAAAATTGATGTGAAAACGTATGTGTAAAACTACAATAAATATTTACCATTAGTGTCAGAAATATGAGAAAAATTTTACAAATAAAAAAAATCTATTTGACACTCGGGTAAACTGTTACCACACTCATTAGTCATTGCATTCGGTTTTGTAATAACTTGACAGTGTGTCTATCTTCGGTCCTTTCTGTTGACTGTGAATTACTGAATCGAGTCGTAAT
>SJJU01012356.1:0-10723 GCA_012932125.1 Conopomorpha cramerella
GATGCTTTTGTGTAGTTTGTATTGTACGTTACAGACAAAATTAAAAATGTATACGTGACAGTTTTTTTAATAGTAAGGATAACATTTAACTAAACATACTGTAGTGATTTGTGAAATACGTTTTGTACACCTATTTTTTTTATAAATTTACAGTTTGAGGTATTGCTCAAACGAATGGCATAAACATGTTTTCTAGTAGTTTTCTAGTATATCTGTAGGAAAGGACTCCATTTTTTTATTTTGTTCTTGCCCTAACATCGAACAAATAGTCCTTTTTCTTAACCTATAGAACACGGACACTTCTCCTTTCAATAGAATGTTGAAAATACCTTCCTTTTATAAATAACGGACCGGTTTTGGGCCTAAATTTTTATCTCTATTTCTGAGATTAATTTCCATATTAAAGAAATTTAACTACGCAATAATCTTTTGTGTCGTAGTTTGTTTTCATACATTATTTATTAGTATATTTAATTATGTATTAGCGACGATTGTGATGTCTGGAATAATCTGGAATGTTGCCAACAATTGCTTGTGCGTTTTTCTGATTTTGAGAAGTCGTAGAAAAATTGCCTTTGGACATAATAAGAAGTCTTTGAACTAATGAGCTAATCTCCATACAACACCAAACAACACTTGAAAGCGGCAGCACCCTCCCATGTAAGATCGTTGGGTAACCGGGGTAAACGAAAGGTAGTAGAACCTTTTTCAAATGGAATAATCTCGGAAATAAATGGCAAACAATGTTAATCCCTTCTCACGTTGGGTAAAATACACCTTTTGTACAGTGTAGGCATTTGTTTAGCAAGTGCCTCTGCCTTGAGAATTAAAGACATGAATCGCATTAATAACTCTACACACTGTTTATCAGAGGCATCGACAAAGAAAACTATACGTACTACAACCCTTTCATACCTTATCCTCTTAAAAATGTTTTATCCAATTAATATTAAGAAATTGCGCGGAGCAGCCATCCAAAACATTTTGTAAAAATGTTAAAATATTTTCAATATACCTAGGTGGGTTTTCATAAAAAAATAACGTTCCAAAAACCCCTGTTTTTATCCGCATTATTTCTTAATATCTTACTTGATTGATGTTGTAATATATCATTGTCATTTGGTACACAGGATTCGTGGTTCGTCTCAATTACGAATGTAATATATTTCGCAGTATTATTCGCAGGCTTCTCTTAATTGTACCTATTTACTCGGTTGGCAAATGTATGGTCATATTTTTAGTATGTACCTACCTAAGCCTGTATTGTTGTGTTAAACGATATTTTTTCTTTGTAAACGAGATAACGACAGAAGACAAATTATTGAATAGAATCTATGAATGGACTTGGAAGAAATCGCTATCAGCGATAAGTTCGCCTTTTGTAACCTCATCATTGTCATTCAGTGTTATTTTCTATTTAAGTACAATTAGCATACAATCAAGTGTAAATTAATTCATTATGAAGAAAAATAAATACAAAATCAAAATCAAATCATTTAATTCTTCATAAGTGAGTGATATTACATACAGATATACAGTAGAATAACACAAAGCTTGATGAAAGTCATGTATGATTTTAAAAACAAAAGTAAACGTCCGTAAAATATTCCCTAATATAACCACAATAAAGTTCTGATCCCTTGAGCATTAGAAAACATATAAATGTGGCGGTTTTAACCGTCGATTTCTGTTTTATCCATATTATCCTAACCGTATTGTTGTATCACATTTACATAGAAATAACACAGTAGTAAGGTATTTTTCTCGTAATAATTAGTTCTGGATGTACAATATGGAAATGCAACATAAATAAACAATTTACTATTGTCCTTATTTCAGATCATCGGAATCGTGACAGGGCGTCACGATTAATAGAAATCAATATAACATACATTTACCAAGTAATACTTGCTCTCTAAGAAACGCTCTTACGATGAAGTAAAACGTCGTGAGGAAAGGCGCATTCCCAAAGCTGTGGGAATTCTAGTTAGTATAAATGACGACAATTATTTTTTTATGCATATTAATTTTTCGCGGAATATATAAAGTAAAAGTGAAAAAAAAGGCCCCATATTTTTTCGTTGTAATTTTAATAGCAGTTATCATTCATAATGTCACTTTGAAAATCGGCTTGCGTAAGCAACATGTGACGTCATTGCTTTGTGAAAAAAAAATAATGCTTTAATAAAAACCACTGTTATGCTGCTGATAATGTCAATACATTTGAATAAATACTACATTATTTTAGCCTAAATTAGGTACGTACCAGTGATGTCCTCACGCATATTTAACATTTTCTTAATTTTCTCGCGAATTTACGCATGGGAAAGATCTGATTATTTATGTACAATATCCTGAAAGGGAGTTACCGAAACTGTTTATTGATTTTACTAACTTATGAAAAATTTATTGTTATCAATTGCGATAGGCCCACCGTCACAGTTACCATTATATGCGGTGAACCCACCGAATACCTATTTATACATACCTATATGCGTAAGATTTTAGCGTGAGTTTCGAGATTGAAAAAGTCGTATGGTGTCTTATAAGTCATTTTTTTTTCTGAATAACCGAATGGGGATTTTTCTTTGACGTTTTTCTGTCAGATTTTGGGGCAGAGAACTGTCATTACTGTCAAACTTTGTTTGGAAAGTTTTATAGTAATGACAGTTCTCCCTCCGAAAACCTGTCAGAAAAACGTCAAAGAAAATTCCCGATTATAAAAATGTTATTAACACAACATTGTAGAGAAAGTGTTAACCAGTGGCGTGCACTTGCTTCTATGATAAGGTAGGCAGTAATCTCCAAGGGTTGACACCTATGTGTAACTTGTCTTTACGAAAGATAGTTACCTACCTATCTACTATCTACTCACCCACAAAACACAGGACCTTCCTTAGCCTATTCTTATTTCCCTAGCCTTTTTTTGTTGTACTCACGACGAGTACAACAAAAAAAGATCTAGCGATAACTCTATTATTAGGTCGGGTAGCCAAAATACTAAGGTAGGCAGAGTCTTTTTGCCTATATGGTGTGCACGCCACTGGTGTTAACGGTATTTGACAAGGTATCTGCATGCATTCTTGAGATAAAAACAGATAGACAATCACAAGAATTCATATCAAATATTTATCACAACATCTGTACCAACTTGTAACTTCTAGCCTTCACCGATCGTAAACAGTCTCACATTTGTTAGTTAAGTTATTATTTACATTGTTATCCGCCAAAGGAAAAAAGACACACACATTCATAAAACTAAGGTCACAATTTCACAAGACGGTGTTGTTATCTGCTTGTACTTATTCAAATAACTTTTACAATGCATAATGTCGAGAAGGTCGATAGGTATTAATTATCTCATTGACCGGTCAAGGTTGTGTTGGTCAATTGCACGTGATATTATATCGCACGTTATGGGGTCTATGACCTGGATTCATGTGTCAATTGATATATATTTTTTAATATATGTCTGTTGCAGTGTTTAATATATACAGTGTGTAACATAGCGAACGGTCAGTGTGGGAAAGTCTGAAACTATAAAACATACAAAACAACCGAGTTCGATTCCCGAAATTAGTACAGGTTTTTTTTCAGCAGCAGCCCTCCCTGCGAATTAAACCACAACACCACGGTGATCGCTGGTGCCAAGCGTGGCGATTATTGGAAAATTCCCCCAAATTATCATGGAAATCATTGAGGGAGGACCTCGTCAAGCAGTGGACGCCACTTGGCTGATGATGATAATGAATGAAATTTCTTGTTATTAAAATCGATGACATGGGTTCCAAAAATCAAACCTTCGTGTGTCTTATAATTTCTGTCTTTCCCATACTAACCGTTCCTAGTGTTGCACCCTGTAGAGAGCGGACCAACAATAAAACAGTATTCACAGTACCTGAAGTGTAATGAGCATAATATCAGCACTATAGTACTGTTGTAATTATATTCATTTAACAGCTGGCATGAACTAATAGTGGTCAGGGCATCTGCTCGGGTTCTATTCCTGCCCGCCGAAATAATTATTTATAATGCGATAATAATAATGACTTGATACGCTTCATATTTTAGCTATAACCTTACGATGGTGTTATGTTAATGCTAGATATATTAATACTATTATGGAAAAATACGCACAAAATTATAAAATAGGCAAATAAAAATTAACAAAAACAATCATAAATATGTCAATAATTGTGAAATTCACCTTGATGACGACCTGATTTAGGCCAGATAAGGTTGTCCCATAACAATTAAAAGACTAATTTAACCAGACATAACAAATAATATTCTTTAGAAAAACGCATTTTTTTCTAAATGTTTTCAAGAGATTAGAAGGTGCGAGTAGGTACTTACTTAAATAGTTACAATCCTATTTTATGCCAAAAGCAAACTCCGATGCAAAATGCAAATCTCGTTAAACTTCAAAGTAAAAAACATTACTTAGTAAAAGTATTACAAACTTACTTTGCAGCTTTTCAATACCTAACAATTTGCTGATACGAAACTGCAATGGTTTGCAAAGATTTTGGCGCCAGTTACCCGACGGCCATATCGAAATGTGCCAGCAAATAAAACAAATCTCTTGATTATAGGCAGCGGACCCGGTAAACGTTTATATACACACAGCAAGTGTCTAGGGACCAAGAACATTTTTAGCTCTAAAAAATCTAATTTATTTAAATCAAATCTAATCTTCTGGATTGGTCTCCTACCTAATCCCCCATGCCTGTATCAATGACTTATCACCATATTTTGAAGAAATTATGAATGAATTCAGTTTTTGTAAAATATATTCTTGATTGCAATTTTCTAAGATGTACTTGATCCCTAGACACTTTTGATGTGTGTATATATATATGCCTGTATTGTACGTCATAAACCTACCTCTAAAACAAGTCTACCTAGTAAAGAAAACCGCACCAATTCCGTTGCGTAGTTTTAAAGATCTGAGCATACGTACGGATAGACTTTGTTCTGTACTATTTATTGATGATTAACGCATCAACAAAAAAAACTATATAAAAGGAGTCGATGGATTGGAGTAATGACAGGGAAATATACATAGTAAAAACATATGTCGTTTGGCATCTACTTCTGTAAATCCATACATCTATTACGGAAATAAGGACTTTACAACAAAAAAAATAATCATCATAATCGGTGTACAAAAGACAAAGTTATTGGCAACATTTTCAAACTATGAAATTTATAGCGATTCCAACAGTATATTTTTGTGATTTTCAACTTGTTTCAATGTATCGTTTCTTATCCAACATTTAAAACAAGATTTATGGCCACACAAACAATTATAACAAAAAAAACTTTGTTCAGGAAGGAAAAGAAGTATCATTTTCCATTGAAATCGCTATCATTTGCTGAGTAAGAAAAAGTACGTCTGAAACATGACCCCAAAGTCATATACGTGAGAGTAGAAGATATGTAACCGGTGACTGAGAAACCTCCTTTTTTGAAATAGCTTAAAAATACTCGAAACAAAATATTATCGTAATTTATCAAGTGTCAGAAAGTCAGAATTAGGATCCTTGTGGTTTTCATGAAGTATTGCGCGGTGACGACGGACTTGGTCCTAACCAATTAGTACCTAAATGTGGCACCAAATCATTCTCGTGTAAAGTGTGTCGCAATCGATCAAAATATGACACCGTGCAATGTTTCAATATAAAGCTGAGTGTGTACTATTTGCAGTATCATAGGCAAATTAAACAAATACATCGACTTTACAAAATTTTTGCATGTTTGTAATATACAGGGTGGGAATTGAAACACAATACTTTAGTGAACATTATTTTGTTGTAACTACCTACTCAAAATAGCACAGAAAGCGAACAGATAGATAAAAGTTTAAGTACTTACGTCGTCGATACGGATTATATTCAATTTAAAGTGAACAACATCATACTAATGGAAAAGTTTACTCAATAATATAAAGTGTGAATATTATTTTTTTCTGAATGTCAGAAATTGTTAAAAAACTAAAGGAAAGTAAATAAATAAAGAGAAAAACCCGCCTATGCCAACCGTCAAAATTTTTTTGCCCTTTACCGTTTAATTTAATAATTTATTTTGTGAATTTCGATAATGTTTGCTGATTTTTCAAATAATTTTAGAAGATTAAGAACTTATAAAATATAATTAGTAATATTACCTATACTATTTTTTGCAGAATCCACCTGTATATGAATAGTTTGCCTGTCTATCAATGAGGTTTACATAATTTTGTGCAATGCACTTATGAATTAAAAACTGACATAGAAAAATATTCATCAATTTAATTATTGTTGAATTAGCGCGACTATGTCCTCGTATTTGGGTGACTAGCGCAACCCGTGTATACGAAAGGTAAATCGCGCGATTATGTATAATTGGCAATAAAATTAATGAATGACCCACCGTCATGCTGATTTTCCTTCCCACTTTATAAAACATGTGTGATGTATGTTTCGATACAACAAAAAGTTCCACGCATCATAAGCCGCATGACGTCTACTGCTAATCGAAGGCCTCCCAATCCCATGATTTACGTGATCAATTGAGGGGAAACGCCAATAATCGCCACGCTTGGCAGGCGGGTTGGCGATCGCAGTTGTCTTGTGGTTTAACTTGCTATGAGAGCGCTGCTGCTCGTCCTGTGGAGAGTACCCTCGGTCGCCTCTTACGACCCCCAAGACGGGACAAGTTGAGCTGGAGTGGGTGACACATCTATTCTATTCGCCGTCACCACACGGCTAAATATGTTCCTCTATGAAATGAATTTACAAAATGTTGATTATTACCGTTCAATTACTTTACAACTTTTTACTATGTGAACATTGAATATAATCTACTTATTATAAAACATACATTATCGACATTAACAACAATTGTACGAAAATCTGAAAAAACTCTTCATAAGTAAGCCTTTTTAATCATCATCATCAGCCCATACTTGTCCACTGCTGGACATAGGCTTTTTAATATTTATTACTAAATGCGCATAAAATCGCCATTCTGATGCAAAGTTTAGCTTTTTTTGTTGTGCAGTTTAGTAATTTAGATGTACATATTTTTAAATTACTATATTTCGATGTACAGTTTATTACATACGCCTGTCTGCCAGTGGCAGAGACTACAGATCTCCATTTGCCACGGTCCAGACATACCCCTTTCGCTTCATCTAAATTCATCATCTTTTCGTACATGACCACCGACTTCGAGTACATTTCACGCCACGTTCCGCCAGGACATCACAAATCTGGTCGTTTACAGTTTATTATTTTTCATAATAATAATCGACAAAACGCACTCGCGATACTCTTGTGCACAAAGCTTTATACGAATAACGTACCTTCATACCATGTAACTTGACGCGGGCCACAAGTGTCACCGAAGAGTAAACGTATTGGGGCCATGGAGAATTTCAGTCCATCGGAACATGATACCCGTGTGGTCATAGCGCACGCATACTAATTACCTTCTCGTAGTTAACGTAAGATTCTGATTTTATGATGGCTTCAGGTTCTTACCGTGATATTCATAAAGTTAGGATATCGTTAGTGAAATTTATCAAATGTACATCAAATAAGGAAAAAAAATGGTACGTCACGTCTCACAGGACTCTTAGGATCACAAGAACCCATCGCCCTAAATGTGGAATAATAGTTAACAATGTTAATGTGGGCCTTCAATTGAGGCTATCAGTACTAAAGTTTTTTTTTTTACGTGGGGGAATCCTCATGGACACCCCGCCGCCATGGGGACAGCGAACGAGGTAGTGTCGGACTCTTACCGACAAAACCCCCACGATGACCTCCGTGTCGCGAACAGGACGGGTCCCGGGTGTACCCGAAGGAATTGCGTCAGGACCCGCCCAAGCGATCTGTCCGGCACTCGGACAGATCGCTAACCCGAACGAATCAGTATGCAAATATAGGGTTTTTTAGATACTTATGTGTGTAGATGTTTTATGGACGCTTATTTTTGTTCAAATGTTAAATTTCAGTATTTTTTATATATTGATTCTTTAACATGAATTATTTTATTTTAACATGTTTTTAGTGAAAAGTCGGAATATAAAAAACTGTGGCTTAGGCCACTTTACCGCTGACGGCCTCAATTACAAGTTGACTCTTAGCCTGAATAACGATGAACTAAATCTCCAGATCTCATAGTCGGTTCCTACTACATACCAGGAATAGAGACAGCTGATTTATTTACATTCAATTAAAGAAATTAATTCGAACCGGGGACGATTACTTTTGTTTTTTTCATCAAGCTTTGTGTTATGCTACTGTATATCTGTATGCTATAGCACTTATAACGATGAAATAAAGAAATTTTGACTTTTGACATTCCAAATCAGCATACAAATTCAAAAAACAATTGGTGTACGTTTTTTCATATCAAGTAAATAGTTAAGGTTTTCGGTAGCTAAATTAGAATAAAAACGCGTAACTAAGTATGTTTATTCTGTTCTAGACAGTATTATCTATTCTACATAGATACTACTACTTAATAGAGTTTCAATGTTAAGAACATTAACATATTAGACATTATCCATAGACATTAATTTATTTTTGCTAAAAAGACACATTACATACATCAGTATGAAGTAATAAAAGCCACTTTATGACTTAAAATAGCACCCGAAACGGGATAAAAGCGAGTGAACCCGATGGCATCCACCAGTATGAAATAAAAACATAATTATATTAAGTACCTGAAAATAAGTACATTGGAAATTTTTTTTTAGACAATTAGGGTAGACTTTCGAATCGTAGGTATATAATATTCATAAAAAATAGTCCATGTCATAAAAAAACTAAGAAAAGGTACTAATTTCGAGCGGTTTAGCTAATAACGTTTTTAATCAGTAATTAAACTTTTTAACCTAATTGGAATCTACATTTTAAGGTGATTTACGCCAGAATAATTGGAAAAACTAAGTCTACATATTTTTCCTCCACAAAAACAATTATTGTTACTTACGGTAAATACTCCTCAGTTTTTGTATTATTAAAATAATATTCATTTTGCAAAACCACTTACCTAGATGTATACTAACAATTGTTATTTTTAAAGTAATCATTTTGTAAATCATTAGTATGTAAAATTATGTAAACTATTTAGTATGTAAGTTATAAACCACGTACAAGTAGATTAAAAGCAAAGTGAATATTGTAGAGTTTTTATGCACTGATCAAAGTTAGTCTTTAGTTACTAGTTTACCTAAAAATTGTAGCATAATTTGCTCGAATATTTTTGTAGTGAAACTTAGATAGATCTTATTTATCGCTGAATAAAATCGGTTATCGTTAGTACCGTGGCCAATTTTGTGAAATCCTAAAGTCCATTACGTACTTAAAATCCTAAACCTTTATTCATAGACCTAAGAGTAAAGGAATTATCGGGAGGAAATCTGCACCCTGCGTGCTCTCTATACAGACTCCAGCTTAATGGATATTTCGAATTCACCTTGTATACATACAATCACGTCAGTTTTCTGTTTTTCTTATCACAACGCTACAATCAAAGACAAAAGAAGTTTTTTTTTCATAAATGAAAAGTCAATTTGTAGATAGAAATTTCAATCCTCAGTTGTTTTATCAACCATAATTTATTTATTACATATTTTCCTACAGTCATGGCCATACTTCCTCATCTTCATGATCCTGGAGCACATAGTACTTCGTCTGGAAGGCAAGAAGGGCATCAGGTTAAACGACGGTCTCACAAGTATATCACATGGTCTCCTCGTCGAGTGTGGAAGGTCAGTAACGCCTGCTATTTGCAACTTTAAAAAAATTAACACTTAACGCCTTTTATTATTTTTTTATGACGGACGTTAAAACATATTTTTTAACGTCCTATAGCGTCCGCATATAAATTAACATTGATTTATTAATTATTAATATGTGCCTACTATATTTTGTAACTGATTTTTTGTTTTGTTTTGTACATTTTAATAATACTGACCCGCACTTTGTGTTGTCCCATGTTGTGAGGTCGGCTGGTAGAGAATACTATAGTATTAAGACTACCCATTGCACTTTACGTGCAGTAAATTATTTAATAAATATATCAAACAAGTATTTGGCTTGAATTGATATTTATTATGACAGACAGTCTTTCCTACTTTCCAGCTAAGCCTGGAGGTCTTTAAATCCCCCGGGATTCACATCAGGTAGGATTATGGTTAATCGCTTGCTTCTAAATTCTTAATAAAAAATGTGAAATGTTTTCATACGCATTAGCATTACTGATTAGCATTGATCAACTGTGGGCCTATAGTGTAAAACAGGTACAAAAATGTCGGTCTTTGTTAAACGTTCGTTGAAATCCAAACATCAAGAAAGGAATAATTTTTAAATCAGCTCTCATTATAAGTATTAGTTTACGCGATCGAAAAGTAGATTTCCGATGTATGGTTTCAACTGCTGCTTTTCTTCCACCAGGTTACTATGGCGCGGTGGTGAATCCTACGTGTACACGTGGGTATACACACACTATCGTATGGTGGATCTGCCGTGGGACAACACTCTCACGTGGTACGCGGCCGCATTGGGCGTAGACTTCTGTTATTACTGGATGCATAGAGCTTGTCATGGTATGTTTCAATCTGATGATAAATATTTTACAACAACACACACATTGCCTTCATCCCATGTTAAGTAGCCAAAGCACTTGTGTTATGGAAATCAGACAACGAGATATATTTACTTAT
>SJJU01012357.1:0-11943 GCA_012932125.1 Conopomorpha cramerella
TCATAGTATCGTTTGTATGTATATATATATATATATATATATCTGTACCTACATAATAGTATGTATACGTATTTTTGTATGTATCATTGTTATATGTATCTATATTTTTGTTGTATTCATTTAAATTAAGTTGGATTTGTACCAACTACACCTTGTATTGTTTTGTATTGTACTTTTTAATAATACTGACCCGCACCTATGTTCTCCCATGTTGTGAGGTCGACTGGTAGAGAATACTTCAGTATTAAGTCCACCCTTTGTACCTTTAGTGCAATAAAGTATTAAATAAATAAATAAAGGTCTGTCGAGTCCACTAGTAATATTATAAATACCTGGCCAATCCCAAAGCGATCTTCAATGCCTCAGCTCCAGTGAGCGATCTCTTAGACGCGGCCCGAACTAACTCGGCGTTCCTCTTCTTTCTCTTTGAACTCGTATTCTTCAGTGTCCGCGTGGGGAAAGAGATAGAGCGCTCCACCGATACGTCGGAGCGAGACGGCGATGCGAATCTGGGAATGCAAACTCTTAGGTACCTTCTGGAAAAGCGTTAAAGGTTCTGGTTAGTAACAGAAGAAAGCAAACCTTGCAGGATACACACGTGCTCCGCCGCCGTCAGGTATAGGAGGCGTTACTGGTGAACATTAAGAAAGTTAGCAATTAGTGCGTGCTTTGTGCAAATTAGTGAGCATTGGCATGGCTGTGAAGTTGTAAAAATATTTAGTAGGAAATTCTTAGTAATACTTATATCTGTATGTACATTATAAGTTCATTAGTTGAGCTTACAAAGTTATTAGAATATGTTAATTGTGAGTAAACCAATAAAAAAGCAGCAGTAAGTAAATAACTACTTGTGCAAAAGATAGCATAAGATGTTCAATTAATTATTTTATTCACCACTAGCGGTACAAATTCTAATATGCCATTAGTACTAAAACCATAGATTCAGGTTTAATTTTAAAAAAGTCCTACCATAACTGTACGAATCTATGTAAAGACCTAATGGGGAATTATTTGACAACCATCTGACAGCTTAATATAGTTTCTTTTGATGTTCTAATATGTCGTTCGCGTACGTGGATTTCCCCAATAATAACTAGCTAAACAAGATTTTATTTAAAAAATCGAAGTTATCTTGGCTTGTTTTCATAGATCAGAGGAAGAACTTTTTAATTTATCGTTTACGTACGACGGCAAAGGCGAAAGCCGTAGAGCCGTACATTCATGCTCTTTAAACCAAAAAAAAACACCCGTTGGCTATTCTAATGCCATCCATTGGTATATTTTGGAACTACCGTTCGATAATTCCCCATTAGAACCAGTTATACAGGCTGAATCGGACATACTCTTTTAAGTCTACTGTTTCTACGGATCCTACTGACCCTACCTAGTGCTAGGTAGGTAGCTAGGTATGTAGGTAGGTACATCAAGGTTTGGTCTGTGAATTCTATTTTGGGTATTTGGTGTAAAGCATCGTGATTGTTATACATAGATATCTGACTATGGTCGCGGGTTTGATCCACGCCGCCGTCAAAATGAGCTAAGGTATCTTTGCTTTAATTAACAGTGAAGCATTATTAACATTGTTTTCCAGCTATTATATGAAGGGTACGGGCAAAGAATAGGGAATGTCCTAAAGAGTTGATTTTGAAGAAATACACATTCAAAAGTTTGATAGTCATGGACATTCCTAGTATTTTTAGTTGTTTTCTTTATAAGCTAATGATTCGGAATAAAAGTACCATAGACAATAAGTTTCTTCCAATTGAAAACAACAAAAAAAATGCGACATTCCTTGCTGGTACCCTTCATATGTAAGTTTAAACTTCCACACCCCCTTTTTACCTCTTTAGGTGATGAATCTTGGAATTATCCATTCTTATCTCACGTAAAAATCATAAAAAGAACTTCTGTACAACATTTCAGCTTTCTAAAGTCTGGGCTGAGCGTTGATAAGTTAGTGTTGAATTAATCAGTCGGGACTTTGAATTTTATAATACACTAGCTGTACCGCGCGGTGTTACTCGCGCTGTTTTTTCCGTTCCTATGGGAATTCCGCAGTTAAATATAGCCTATGTTACTTGGGGACAACGTAGCTTTCGAGTGCTGAAAGAATTTTTAAAAACGGTCCAGTAGTTTTTGAGCCTACAAACAAACAAAGGTTTCCTCTTTATAATATTACCCCCTCACCAATAAACGCTCTGTAACTTATACAACGGTTATTACAGGTCTACTTGAACAGGTTATTCCGTATTTGACATACAACTGACAAGTTAAGTTGAGCTTTGTGTATCTTCGAAATAGCAATTCCGCCATTATTAGTAAGGCCCTTAGTGTAGAAGAAGTGTACAATTTCCTTACCTCCACCACTCATTGGGGTTGTAATGCGTAACACCGCTAGCCGCTTGACGGAATATATCCGTCGAAGACGGTGCGTTGTAGAAGTTCTGATTGTAAACACCGTAGTTCGTAGACGGGTTGGGTCTGTAGGTCTTCTTGCCGTAGTCATAGTCGTGTATAGTCTGCTGGGGTGGCCAGTATCCCGCCGATGTTCGGTAACCATGGTAACCGTTGAACTTTGTGTAGTTGGTCGTTTGGTAAGTGTTGATGTTGTAGGGCGAAGGGTCCACCGGCGATGGCGGTTGTAATGGCGTCTTTTGATTGAAGTCTGGAAGGATTGAAGATACGAATTTTCACATATTTCTTTACATGTTGATTGACTAAATAATAAAGATTATACATCAAGATCACAGAGGTGTCCAATTGGAGAGGCTTGTCCAGCGGTGGACAAACTAGTGGGTTGCCTTCTACACTATTTTAGTTTCATCGTTCCAGCATAGTAGAGTAAATTTATTAATAACTAGTGGACCTCCCGCGATTTCATTCGCGTAGTTTCAGTATTAATTTCTATTCAAAAATACTAGCACCAAGTTTTAGAACCATGACACCAAAATGAACATTTTTCGCATATAAACTTCTACCCCCCTTTTTAGGCCCTTAGAGGACGAATTTTGTGAAATCTATTGTATTTCACGTAAACATCATAAAAGGAACTCCTGTACAATTTCGGCGTTAACGAATCAATGATTTATTTATTTAATACTTTATTGCAACATACATGTACAAAAGGCGGACTTAATACTAATGTATTATCTACCAGTCGACCCCACAGCATGGGAAAGACTAGTCGCGGGTCAGTATTAATATAACAACTTGACATGGTATTGGCTATGTGCACAGCGAGTAGTGGCAGAGAGATAACGACCGCAGGGCACAACACGGCAGAAATTGGAAAAAAATGCGGATGATCAGCTGTAAAGTGTTGATTGCAGTACAAAATCAAAGCAAAGAAATGGGCCATGACTGTTGTTGCGTTGTTAACTTTTTCAACAATACTATTTTAATCTTTGGTTTTATTTATATTTGCAAAGAAAACTAACAATGTTTACATTGTTATTATTTGACAGCTTCCGCAAATGTTGTAAACGCTACGCGTCACCACCGTCGCGCACATAGCCAATAGATAGTAACAAAACACTTGTAGGTAACTATAGGTACAACACTTTTACACATTTTAATATGAATCAGGCGGGCTCGCAGGCTAGCCGTGTGGTGACGGCGAATAGAATACATGTGTCACCACCCCAGCCCAACTTTTCCCGTCATGGGGGTCGTAAGAGGCGACCGAGGGAGCTCTCCAGAGAACGGGCAGCAGCGCTCTCTGAGTTAAACCACAACATCACTGCGATCACCAACCCGCCTGCCAAGCGTGGCGATTACTGGCATTTCACCCCAAACGACGGATCTCATTGGGGGAGGTCCTCGTCCAGCAGTGGACGCTATGTGGCTGATGATGATGGGCTCATCACTTAGACTATATAAATAGAGTACTAGGATACGTACTATACTTATGGTAACTGGGAAACGCTGGCTCGTTGACTATGGAGATCTGGTCGACGTTGGGCAGCGAGTTAGGCCCGTAGCCGTACGGACTGTCGTACTTGTGGGCCTTAAAGTCTTCCCTGCTCTCGTCCGACAGTAGGGTGTTTATGTTGTACTGGCCAGCTTCTACTAGCGAACGAATTATTTCTCTGTAATAAGAAAATACGTATATGTTTTTGTTCACCGCATGTACCTGAATGGGTTTTTAATTGCAAACATGGCGCCTTGTACATGATATGTACATAGCCTCTGTCTTCCAATTTTTATGTTTTTTTATTTATTTATTTGCATCAGACAGAAATCCACATTTGTTAGTAAGCTACATAATTGTTTGTAATTAAATAAAACTATACAGAACAAAACTAAATAACATTGAAAATAACACTGACAATAATATACAAGAACAATTATTAATAACTAGTGGACGCTCCGCGATTTCATTCGCGAAATTTCAGTTCTTCATATAAACTACAACGCCCTTTATATAGCGACGCGACCAACAGGATCGGGGTAAAAAGTATCCTATGTCCGTCTCCCGGTTCTAAGCTTCTTCCCCACCAATTTTCAACCAAATGGGTTCAGCCGTTCTTGAGTTATAAATGGAGTCACTAACACGACTTTCTTTTATATATATAGATTAACAATACGCACATGCGCTAATATGCAGTTTCTCCCAGTGCTTCAGTAGATGACTGTCCACCCTCTGTGCCAGAGTCATAAACAGAGACGATCGATCTGCCCTTACTTTGGCACAAATTTAGTTGTGGATATGGATTTTGGGTGCCCTCTACTTATAATGCCCAAGTAAATCCAAACGTATACATATTTACGTACGTTTTATTAGAGGTTTTTTTCTACAGGCAAACAATAAGGCCCCAAAAATATAAAATGGAATGCCCCATACATTCTATCGGTAAAAATAGTAAAATATGATCAAAGTGCTATGATATTAGTATAGGACTGTGACCATTGGAAAACAGTAGTGTTCTACTCCTCTGAGAGATATTCCTGAAGTGCATATTGTATATCTGTACAATATTTGTGATGACGTTTTAATACATTTATTTCCAGCGGACATAATAATTGCAAAGAGTGATGACAGCTAGCAGTTTCATAACCACGGTTCTGGTCAGTGCGATCGTAGAGTAAGAAAGTGAAGTGGGCGTTAACCCTTAAAGCACATATTTATCGTTCTAATTTTAAAAATAATACTATAATGTGTTTCTTTTAGTGTAGAAAAAGGAAAAAGAAACAAAAAAAATCCCAATTAATTTTTACATTTGTTTTTTTTTCTTTATCCAAATAAACCGTTAAGAATAATGACTGATTGATTGATGTGGTCCACAAGTTGAATGAATGAATGAATGAATAAACTCTTTATTGCACACTGTACATTACAAAATGTAAAACTAACAATGGTAAGATTGCAAATGGCGACCTTATCGCTCAGAGCGATTTCTTCCAGGTAACCTAAGTTGTTTGGTTTCTTAATTGATACCATAAGTATTTATGGGCTAAATGTAAGTAACTCACTCAGGATACGGCTCCGGGTGCACGCAGTATGTGAGGCCGGGGAGTGCGCAGGTCGGGGTGCGACCCGGGGGCGCAGGGTCGTAGCCGCAGCGGCGGCCGTACGGGCAGCTGTAGGCCCCGCCAGTTTGCGGCCATACCAGCTGGAAATGTTGAAAATTACGATACAATTAGTGGCGTGCAATTGGAGAGGCCTATGTCCAGTAGTGGACAAGTATGGGCTGATGATGATGACGATACATTTCTTTGAAGTAACAATCAACTACTTTATACCGCGACATTTTGCAAAGATCTTGGTCGTCTCAAATATGCACAATGGATTTCATTCATGTCTTTAGATTCAGCGTCAGTGGTTTCGGAAGCAATAATTATATCTAAATGCATGGGTAATTTAGTGTCGTGGAGATAATATCAGATCCAATTGTCTTTTTAAAATTGGCACTGAATTTAAAATCTTTTAATAATAGAATAGAGATATTTTTTGACACAGTACCCGAAGAAAAAGGTCTTCAATCAGTGTGTCCTACCTGTAATGACGAACGGAGCTGAGACGTGGACACTGACGGCACGGCTGGCTCACAAGCTCAAAGTCGCACAGCGTGCTATGGAAAGGGATATGCCCGGCGTTTCTCTGAAGGATCGAATCAGAAATGAAGTGATCCGACAGAGAACCAAAGTCATCGACATAGCTCATCGTTTTAGCAATCTGAAGTGGCAGTGGGCCGGCCATATTAGCCGTAGAACCGATGACCGTTGGGGCAACCGAGTTCTCGAGTGGAGACCGCGTCTCGGCAAACGGAGTGTAGGACGCCCTCAGGCAAGGTGGACTGATAATATACGCAAGATGGCTGCCAGAAGCTGGATGCGAGAAGCCGAAAACAGATCACAGTGGCGTGCAATTGGAGAGGCCTATGTCCAGTAGTGGACAAGTATAGGCTGATGATGATGAAGATTTTTTAATATAAAATTAATAAACCTGACTACATCATGGATGTGAACGTGTGTGTGTGTGTGTACAACATTTCCTCTCACAAACCTTCCGTTAACCATTGTAATTACAAAATTAAACACTTTCGTGTCGCCGAGACACTATAGAAGTTATACTATAAAAACGGCTACATCCATTCGCTGTCAATAAAACTGTTAAGGAGGATACATAATAAGCATTAACTTAATGTGTCATTTATCTGATTGTAAAACAATAAAACGTCATATTGCAAAGCCGTTGTCGCAACCATTTTAAATTTACTATGTGGCCTCGTTTTTAACCTTATAATTATTGTATTCTTGACACATAGGCCTGTGTAGTGCTATTCTCGTTACCAATTCTGAGTGTACATCCAGCGATGCGGATAGCATCTTGCTGTCTCGCTCATCGTAGCTATGGTGTATAACAGAGAGAGATATATGCTCTCCGACTACGCTCGTAATAAGTATGGGAATAGGTACACTTACTGGAGTCACAGGTGAGAGGTACATGTCACTAATTGTCATCGTTAGATTAAGAGCCTCAGATGATCTTGATTGTGATTTAAACGATGACAGTAAATTGTTAACAATGTCACACATCCGTCTGATTACAGTAATTTGTTAGGAGAATGCAAAGACACTGTACGCCTAATCTTGATCCTTGATCTACTATGATGGGACAGATTAATGACATTTCGTTGAATTTAACAAAGACTGGGTGATTGCATGAAATACGATATGCGACAGATTAAGGACGTCTTGCCGAAACTTCTATGTAAGGCTTGTGCGCTAATAAATCGTTTTTTTTTTATTAAAAGACATAGGCTACGAAGGAAGAGCTACAAAAGTTTGCATGATGCCGCTGTGTGGGATAACCTAGTAACTCAATTGCTGAATTAGTAGGGAAATTGCAAAATTGTCCAATTATAGGGATCAAATGCAAATGATTGCAAAAAAATGCCTCAGAAGGACATACATCAGCTAGGTTAGTGGTTAGTGTTCTGGTGGAAGGTGGCGTGAAAAGTATTCGTAACCGGAGATCAGGTATGAACATATGTATGAAGCGAAAGGGGTACTCTGCCTACCCCCTTGGGAGACAGGCGTGAAGTGTATGTATGTCCACAATAACCAGCTACGTATCTTTGTCGCCCTTAAATGTACGAAGAACTCAGTAATACGAATAAAAACACGACTGAGACCGGATCCAAAAAAATCTCTTTCAAAGTACGCCTTCAAGTCTCCAAAAAATAAAATCGTTTTAACGACATTTTTACACTATAACCGTAGGATTTTGTAGTGAAACAAATGGCACAGAAACTCGCCGTTTGCATAACTAGTACTTAGATTGTTGGAAAGCATTATTTCACATATGTCCTCTAGCGTAGTCCTTGAAGCCTTATCATTTTCACAATAGTAGGGGTCAGGATACGCAGACAATGTTTACAATAAGATTGATGACGCCTTAGTATGCGGGTCGCACAACAGAAAGTGTTTTGTGTGTGACATGTTGCCACAGAAATGTACCTGTAGCATTTATTTTAACTTGAGCTTCAATACTACACAAGTAGTGAGATACGGGGGCTCATGGTTCAATGGTTTCCGTGAAACAGTACTTGTATAAGCAGTTTTTTTTCGGTTTATATCTACAAATTACGAGATTATTATTCTATTTAAAGTAGACACTAGCACGTGTAAATGGTACTATCTGTTTTAGTACATAGAACGTGGTTCAGTTATAAAGAGATGACATAAATATGTCCCATGCTATGAATAAATATACAAAATAATAACAAATAGCAACTTATGTATGTATAATGTTATTACTGACATTTCTATACAGAACTAGTGGACTCGACAGACGATGTCCTGTCTTAACTTAGTATAATCTCCAGGGTGGCCTATGCCCAGCAGTGGATGTCACGAACTATAAACTACTTTTATCTCTCAAATTGGATGAAATTATATATAGGTAAATGCCAACTTTTGTGAATATCGGTAGCCTTGGTGAAGAGTTCATTGGGAACAAACATCATGACACTGGATTTTATATATTAAGATTTATCATTCCATGCATAGCGCATTTTTAATCTCATTATATGCATAAATCGTTCTACAAATTCATTGCTTCATTTAATCCGTTTCTATAATATTTTGGTCCCATGAAAACTCCTGGTTTGGGATGTGAAAATAATAATAATTGTATTTCGTAGGAGATCGAGTAGGATTACCGGCACCTGTACAAAAGGCCCCGAGATAGACATCGATATGCCGTGAAAGAATAAGATGTCCTCCACTTCGAGGAGCAACCAACAGCTCCTGGTCGCACGTTGGATGGGGCTCGATAAATATACGAGTGCAAAGAACCCAACCCATTACTGCAGCCCTAACACGCACGTCAAGAAAGACACGACATACTTAGGACAAATACGCGCTCTGATTGGCTGTTATGTCACGCTGCGTGCGACTCTGATTGTTTCAACGTTTCTTGGAGCGCTGTGCTAGGGGGGCTGCATGGGACATCGTGGAGGTTGTAATCAATACAAGTCTGACACTATCCTGCATCCTGTCAAGTTGCCGTCCATACAGTATGAGGGGAAATTTTCTTTGGCGTATTTCTGACAGATTTTCAAGCGGAGAACTGTCATTACTGTCATACTTTCCAAACAAAGTTTGACAGTAATGAGAGTTCTCCACCCGAAAATCTGTCAGAAAAATGTCATAGAAAATTCCCCATTATGTTTCCGAAGACTGTCTATCGCACTAGGCAGGTAGCCTTGGTTGCGGTTCCTGTTAATTTTAATTCTTCCAACTAATCAATAATGTATTCTAGCATACACATATACAGGTATGTTAGGTACCTAGCTATTTATTCTTAAATCGTATTGACGATTCAAGGCTTGTGAAAATCATTGTGAAATTACCGCCTTGAACTATTTTGCCGTATGCAAAGAGGTTGTCACTTGTAACCTCTTTAAAACCAAACAATAGATACTGGCCGTAAATACGTAAAGTTACTTTTAAATAATGTGAATTTTAGCGACAGTGTTGAGATACGTATAGGATTTGCAGAATTGTTTTTAATAAGTATTTATTGAAATACAAAATAATTTTCAAGAATAAATTGAATCTGTCGAGGTATCAAACTAGATAACGTTATCTCAGTTAGTTCTGTTAGATTAATCTTGAGGTGAAGTGATTTCTCAATAATATGTAGGAACAATATGTATTTTTTCAACTGGCATGAGTTTGACAGAACATTCCTGGGCCCTGAATCACAAAGGTGAGCATCGTCAAATAATGACAAAGGCACTCAAAATACTGCCTTCGAGAGCCGACGGGGTACTGAACTACATCGTGTGCTGAAGGGTGCCTAGTTTACCCCCCTTCCAGAGACTGTCAGCGAGGGCCTAGCACGATTGGATGCCACCGTTGGATGTACTGGCTGAGGTTGCGAACGTGCCGTGGGCTTTTAGTGATGTGAGCAGTATCATAAAATAGAAATACATTAAACCTGACACCTAATGGGAAAAGAGGTGTATCTTGTATGTAAATATAGGTGAAGTACAAAATTAGGTAGTTTCTTTATAGTCTTCATTTGTGAATTAACCATCAGTCATAACATCAGGCAGGATGGTGGTCAAACGCTTGTTCATAGTGATAAAAAAAAAGTAGACAGTATACAAGCAGTAATGTTATTAAGTAATTACAAAGTGTTACAGAACAAACAGAGACAGAAGAATTCATATGAATCATCTTCGCACCGCGTACAGAACTGCCTACTCTAACTAGCAGTTAGTTACACTTGCACGCACATTATTTGTCAACTTTTTGTCACACTAGCACCAGAACGATTATCTGTATGATCTGTACGCAGTTGTGTTTCCTGCAACGCAACAATAGCGAAAAATTCACGTTTAACCGGATCAAATGGAAAAGTGTGCTGCGCTCTAACGTCATAAGGCAATATCGTGACCATGTAACATAGTCGATTGGCTCAGTGTCGGATGTTACTGTGTCGGGCCATGGAGGTATTGCATAAACAGTTAAGTAAGGTATTCGCTTTTTGCACTCAACTGTTGTGAATTCCTGTACAGTTATTTAACTATAGTTATTGGTCGTGAGACAAAGTAGAGCTGATGTAGGTAGCTTTAAGAAACACAATTTACTTCGGGTAAATGGACCCCGCAATGATCTTGGAAATGTTGTATGCTCGTCAAAATGAATACTTTTCACTATGGCAGCTATATTGGGAAACGAAAAACATTTTTTTAATCCACATACAAAATGTCAACTACCTAGCCAAAAACATTACCTACTTTTTGAATGGATCTACGTTTGTTGTCCAGCATTATCGCCACAGTCAAATTTGTTCATTTTGACAAACCAAAAACGTTCCTAAAACGCTCGGAATCTTAATAAACCTGGTGGTTGGTGGGCAAAACCTTCGGAGACATAATATCTCGTATCTCCCTCCTGTATATTATATCCTGAAGAATTGGGGTAATTTTAGTCGGTCGCACATTGTCTAAATTTGACAATTCACGTAGAAAAAGTAGCACCCCTTATAATTTTTCCGTCCATCTAAGTTCGGGAGCATACATTCGATTTTTGTAATTCAAGTCAAGTCAAAATCACGTAACAAATATTGGGAGCTGTTACTTGAATCGTCAAATTCAGGCAACGTACTAGCGATCTAGCCAGAATACAAGTTTCACTATTCTAATACTACGTAAATTTTCTCCCTTAATGAAGTACTTTTGAATAGTTCATTGATGTTAGTCATTTGTTTACATTCCCTGGCATTATAACAATTACTCCTCAGAACAATAAAATAAAACAGGAACTGTGTTTACTAATGCTAACTATTCTATAAAAAAAAGCTCAAGCCGGAACTCCAAGCAACACTTAACAATAATAATCATGTCAACATACTAGCCATTATATCGATCCAGTATTTTATAGATCTTATCGGAATGTATATGTATACAGGGTGATCGGAAATATTATTTTAATCCGAAGTGTATACTTATTTCATTTCAGTACGTTTCTAATTCGTCATACAAAAAGCACAATCAGTTGATAAAGCTGATGTATGGGGTGAAGGTCGATTTTTTTCGTTTCGTGACATTGATTACTGCTGTAATGGACTCAGTATGGTCTACAGAAACAGTGGACTTCATCTTAAAGGGATATTTCTAAATCCCTTCTATATGAGGAGAAAGAGTGACCGGACATCAACTTACATAAATAAATAAAAAATAATTTGACGGGCCCGTTGGTGTAGTGGTCAGCATGTCTGCCTCTGCTCCGTAGGGTCGTGGGTTCGGTTCCCACCGCTAACAGGTGCTTAGGTGATGAGCTTTTAAGCACTTGTTGGATGTGTCTGGGTGTTTTATTTATATATGTATATATTTAAATGAAAAAAAAATTATATAAGTAAATATATCTCGTTGTCTGATTTCCATAACACAAGTGCTTTAGCTACTTAACATGGGATTAAGGCAA
>SJJU01012358.1:0-11416 GCA_012932125.1 Conopomorpha cramerella
CACTGAAACCTTCTGTATCATCATTGTCTACATCTCTTCAATGAGTAGATCCCACACTTAAGTTTTACTCCCTACCCCATTATGATTAATGCAGTGTATTTTAATTATTAGGCTCGTTCATTTTGGGTCAAACACTTATTGTCCTCTAGTCCTAGCGGCACTGAACCATCAAAGCATCCTTTTCATCCTTATACACTATATCTTCTTTCAAACTGCAACTTTCCCTGATATAAAATGTTTAAAATGGGTATTATAGCGTGATGATTAACCAAAGATAAGCTTACCTTCATTGTTTCGTTGTATATTCTTTCATATTTTGTCACACAAATGTCCTTGTATACTTCCAAATGAACCCAAGTTTTTAATATTTAATAAAAAATAATCTAAAAACAGTTGCAGAAAAAGGCATATGCCTGCCCACAGCAGCGTTGTGCTGTCTGATAGCATATGTGGAGGGTGTGGTCCGGGCGTCGGACCGGGGCGGCGGGTTGGGCGGGGGCGGATTCGAACTCTGTCGCCCATTGGCCGCCCACTGCTTCGGTTACCCGGTCGTCACGCTGGGATTCGGCGTCAAGTCGTACGTGGGCCACCGCCTCAGACTGAGAAGGCAGAAAAGAGTGAGGGAAGAGAACGAGTTCTACTTCCAACTTTTACGGGAAGCGCTGCCTGAGAGCGCTTTAGAATTGGTAAGAATATTTTACAATACTTGTGATAGCTCTCCAAGAAAGAAATTTCCACCCACTTTCCCACCACTGTGATTCATGTTAGAGCCACGATCTACAACGGCATCCAGAATAGACCAGAGCTCAATCAATGACGACTGGGCTACATCCCGGGGGGGTCTAGCCTTCTGTCTTGGATCCCACATAGTAATTAAACTAAAGACGGTATAGAATAGATAAGAGAAAAAATATATCCAAGAAAGTAATGATAAGACATATAATGGCACGTTGAAACAAGCGAAATCGCACTAAGTCTGACATAACAGTCAATCACAGCCCATATTTAATTTATGTCGCGCATGCCAGGCCTTCTAATGGTAAAAATATCTCTCTTTTCCCTTAGACCACGGCGGTTCAATTGTTACAAACGATTACTGCCTCAGTTATACATGCCTCCGTCACATAAAACGTAACAATAACTATTAAACAGTGTTAACTAACACTGTTATTATTTCGCTCGTAAAGAAACACTCGCTGTAGGTCACCGCTTGGCGAGCTGCCCAGACATATACATACGTGTTAATATTTCTGGTTATTTAATCTTTTAACTGCTACACACACACATCAGATACTTCGAGCGAGTGATTTTAAAGTTTATGGTATTAGGAAAGAGAATACAAAACCACGAAAACAAAATTTGTTTCTATGAAAATAATGTGCAACGATAGTAAACCTTGGGTCGGTGAGGGTATACCACGCCAAACGTTCCCATTCCGGAGACGAGGCATAGAAATATTCCAACGAGTACAGGTGAAAAGATTTATGACTATAGTTGGCGTCACGTAAGAAGCAAATTTTGACAGGTCGATTGACATGCATGACCTGGACTGATAGTGTTGTACAATATTGGAAAGATTCGATTTATTTTTGAATCCATTTATGAGAAATGTTTTGGTACCATCAATTATAGTCGTCATAAATATTTTATGAGCAACAGATAATGCATTTAAGGTTTCGACAAGATGAAACCTATTTGTTAGCCGTTCATAATACGTGCTGTAGAGCTTATTATATTTATTGTACATATAACTGTATAATCGAAACGTTGTCACTTCGATACATGAAAAAAAAGAAAAAAGAAAATAGACACGACTAATATACCGGTAAACCTTCACCCAACAGAATCAGGAACCAAAAACCCCAGTGGTGTCGCAGACAGAGAAACCAGCGACGTCAGTCGGCAACGGCAGCGCCGAGGGTAGTGGCCGCGAGCCGCCAGCCGACCACAGGCATATGAACGGCTCGGCCAAGGGCAGGAAACCCAAGTTGGAGCCAAACGGTGTCTGTGGTCACGATCACAACGGTATACATATTAAGGTAGGTTTATTTGTGTATCATTCTCTGTCATTAATGTCCATGACGTTTACGTGAGACACACTGATCCTATACAGAAGGAAATATTTTTTTTAAGTTGAAGTCTACTGTTTCTTTAAACCCTACGGAGTACATTTCAGTAGATATCAATTTACGGATCATTCTGTATAGAAATATCTGTGAAAAAATAATTTCAAATTCCCCATTTTAGATAAATATAATGTTCAGGGACTGATAGTTGTTTATAGTTTATGTCGCCATGTTTCAATCAGTCGAATTACTATTGCAGAAAATCAGTATGTATTGTATAATTATCCAAGCGTCGACGATCAAGTAATTTTATTTTATGACAAAACAACCAATTTTATGTGTATTTTCTCTGTTGCAGTTAGATAAAGTAGAGCGGCCCGCCGCAGACGACCCCGACCGACACGATGCCGGGAAAGGTACGTTTCGACTATCTCTCTCGTTGTCTTCTCACACCCTTTCGGGGTGGGGAAACGGGGTGTGCGCCGTTTGGCGCCTGCCCGTGGTGTCCTCGCCTCCGTTTCAATCTGTTTATATACTTTATCCGTTTTGACAAGATTTTTTTGTCGTGGGCATCACTGATAATGCGCACTGATGCTGGCGGGGACAACGGTAGATTTACCATCCAATTAAACCCGACGGTGACCATTCTGCACACCATGGTGAACAGATTGCCCCACTACATGCAAGGGTTGTTCGCTTGAGAGATCTTTTTTATTTTAATATGACTTGAACGACACTAGCGCCATCTACATACGTTTACGTTTCCACCAGCTAACACTATTACGGCTGCCACATTATCAAGGACAAGCCCCCTGCCTCTCGGCGTATAGCCCATTCTCTGGAGACGTGCGCGTCTACTTGCTTTTTCCTCTTTTCAACGCACATGTTTGCTGGACCCCATATAAATTATCTATATCCGTCCCTGTTTTTTTGCCAACTCTCCCCCTTCTTTCCTTCATTACACACTGCCACAATGAAAGTTTATACAATAACTGTTATGACTAATTACTAATAACACGTAAATAAATATGCTAGTAGCCCAGAAATATGTAGTACTGGGCTAAGCATTAAAAGTGGAAAAAAGTTTGTGTGTGAGCAAAAATGAATTAACTAGACATTTAAACACGTACAAATAAACAACAGTTATTCAAATTGTAGTCGAGCAGTGGACGTTATGTGGCTGATGATGATGATGATTCAAATTGACGAGCCCAACAACGTTTCTAAGATCACTGCTCGGGGTATTTTTACACTCTGTATACGTCGGACTCGTTCCCCAGAGGCGGTAGGCAGAGATAATGGATATATAAATAATAGGACACCATATTACTAACATGTTTTGTTATGTTCAACAGGTAGTGCCAAGTCAACAAAATGTGAGAAGAAGGAGAAAGAGGCTAGTAACACTAGAGAAGAGAAAGAGAGGAGAAGACATAAAAACAAAGATAATAAGGATAAGGAAAAAGAATTACCTGATAGTCATAAGAGCACAGATATTAGTGAGTATACATCTACTATCTACATTTTGAATGAATAAAATATCAATTCTTTAATATTTTTTAAATACTGTGTATAGTCAGCCTCGTCATCGTAGTACAGTCAAGTACAATCTTATCGAAACACTGTGTATGTCTAGTCTAAACGGAGCGTTGTCTATGGGGTCATAAGGAAATCAGGGTTTGGTAATGGCGGACTGGATGAATCGAGGGGAACTTGGCTGACTACTTCCGTAGGGCGACTAATTCTTGTTGAATTATTAACCGCCAAATGATAAATTTTGTTTTCGGGATTTTGAATTTTATTCTGAATATCACATATTTCCAAACGGCTACTCTAACGTGTCTGATATATTATTAAAACAATGACACTCAAAAGGTTAAATAACTTTATTGACAATGTGTTTTTAATTTTCAGCAAAAGAGCACATAGTAAAAGACAAAGAGCCCGAGACGGGCTCAAAGGAGAGTCTCAAGTGCAACTCGCACAGAGACAAGGAAAGAGAGAAGGAGCGAGAGAGGGAGAAGGAGAGAGAACGCGAAAGAGAGAAGGAGAGAGAACGCGAGAGGGAGAGGGAGAAAGAAAGGGAAAAGGAGAGAGAGAGGGAAAAAGAACGGGAGAAGGAACGAGAGGAGGTAAGTTTTTTTTTAATATACATGTTTATGTTTTTAGATGTCATTAGATTTTGGGTCGGTAGTAGGTTCTTCGATTATACCTACTATTTTAAATTCGACGATCATACTTCATATTCCACTATAATCATATTTATATCGTAACGTTATCCGTGAAACATATTGTTTACAATACGACAATCTTTAGGACTGCAAGTGCTAAAATATTTTGTATTTGTTTCTTGCTTTGTATTAGGTAACTTGTCTTTGTTAGTCTTCTCTTATTTATCATAATAATATGGAACATTATCCATCAAAACAAAATTCAAATAGTTAACATTGGTTGGCTACACTTGTCAAACGGTCCTTGTCCGACCTTACATCTTATAATAAATTGTACACGTGTTACAGCGGGAGCGTTCCCGCGAGTGCGAGGTGTCGGCCCTGCGCGAGGAGCTGGAGTCTGCCCGCGCCGCCGCCGCCGAGGCGCGTCGCGACCTCGCCGCCGCGCGCGCCGCTCACTCCACCAGGTACCTCACTCACTCACTCCAACAGGTACCTCACTCACTCACTCACTCACTCATCATCTTATCTCAACTGGACGTAACCGGCAGTAGTAGCAGCACAAGCAGCAACGCGACGCGTTTCAAGGGTTGCAACCAGGTGGCGATCACAATAGATCAGCAATGGTCGCAGTGATACTGGGCACAATAGCGCCCCGCAGAGCCACACATCAAACCAAAAAAAAGTTGTAAATGATTGCTACAATGTTTTAAAGACTATTTAGACGTCGCCCATTTTTTTGTATGATCAATATTGCTCTCTTAAAACAACATACCACAAAACTAAATAATATCGATTTTACCAATAAACGCGGTTTACCTATTCCGTCATTATACCAAGCTCAGATTAACTTGTCAGTTGTATGACAAATACGAAGTCACCAGTTTCATACATACATACATACACTATACGCCTGTCTCCTAGAGGGGTAGGCAACTCGAGGTCTTCTCACACCCTTTCGGGGTGGGGAAACGGCGTGTGCGCCGTTTGGCGCCTGCCCGTGGTGTCCTCGCCTCCCGTGAATACGGGAGGGTCATTGGGCGTGCTCCTTTAGTCCCCGGCGGGGGACCAAAGGATGCGGGGCGTCTCTATGGCCAACTCTCCCCCGCCCGGCGCGGGCGAGAGACTAGGGGTAGGCAGATAGAAGAGGGGTAGGCAGAGACTACATATCTCCATTTTGTCACTGTTCTGATATACCCCTTTCGCTTCATCTACATTCATACATGTTTTCATACATGACCTCCGGTTTCGAGTACTTTTCATGCCACCTTCCGCCAGGACATCACCAATCTGTTTGATGTGTGTCCTTCTGGAGCGACCTCACCAGTTTCAGACCTGTTATAATTTCGGTATAACTTACAACGCTTTTATTGGCAAGGGGGTCAATGTCTATATGTTTAGGCATTTCATGATATTTCCAGCTTAAATTTTAGTTAAAGAGCGTCTGTGGTCCAGTTGGTCGGACACTTGACTTGTAACCGGGAGGTCCCGGGTTCGAGTCGGCTACTGGACGTGTACCAATGGGACTCTTTTTCAGAGCCTATGTACGCAACGCAACGCTCGTACGGTGAAGGACAACATCGTGATGAAACCCGCACACCACAAAGGTGTGTGAACCCTATAACGGCGATGGGCTCACCCCCTGTCACGTTGGGTTAAAGACGCTTGGTGAACCGTGGGTACTTGCTTTAGCAAGTGCCTCTGCCTACCCCTCTTTGGGATTAAAGGCGTGAAGTGTTTTTTTTTTTTTTATTTTAGTGTTGCTACAGTTGATATACGTGTTTATTGTGTTACCAGGTTGTCTGCCCTGCGCACGTCGGAGCGGTCGTCCCTGGAGCGGCGTCTGTGCGAGGAGCGGCGCCTGCGCACGGCCGCCGAGCGGGCATTGCTCAAGGCCAAGCAGAAGAATGATATTAAAAAGAAGTATGTTCATTCACTTACTACAACATGTAGTAAATACTGTGCTATTGTAGCACTATCTTCACTAGCACTCTTTCATAACAAACTTGTGGAGTTTCAGTATTAGATACTAACTTTAACACCCCATATATAGCGACGCCTCCCACATGGATCGTGATAGAAAGTATCCTATGTCCGTATCTACCTTAAGCTACCTCCCCATCAATTTTCAGCCTAATCGGCTTAGCCGTTCTTGATTTACAAATGGTGTAACTAACACTACTTTATTTTATATATATAAATTCAGTCGTACGATAAATCTTCCGTAAACTAACTCTGTCCTAAACGTCCGAAGGAAATCTTCAGGACAAAATATTATTGGAAAATTCAACAAAACAATAACTGGAGCCAAACTCGCACGAATTTTTTGGATTGTCGAAGGTCCAACTAACACGGGTGACCGCAGTTTTTTACCATACACATGTATTTATTTTTCCCGTGATGTACATTATGTCAGACAATTTAGGAACGCTAGGATTTTATTCAGACAAAAGAATGATGCAGCTAATGGTTAACCCACTTCTTACGGGAATAAATTATTGTCGCCAAATAAGCAGATTTTTGATAGTGAGGTTCATTAATAGGGTACATATCATAGGAAAAAATACTGAAAAAAATCTACTTCATCTGGAGTAAAGTCAGAAAATGGTGTTGTTTTTCAAACGACATAATAGTAAGAAGAGGGTTAAGGTTCCGTGTAGCCCTTAATGAATGTGTTATGTAAGTATGTATTTTTGTTGTGTAGTGTGTGTTTATTTTTTAGCAATGCCAGCCTTGGTTATAGCTGTAAGCATTATTGTATCTCATCATCATCATCATAAGCCCATATTTGTCCACTGCTGGACATAGGCCTCACCAATTGCACGACACTGTGATCTGTTTTCGGCTTCTCGCATCCAGCTTCTGCCAGCCATCTTGCGTAGATCATCAGTCCACCTTGCCTGAGGGCGTCCTACACTCCGTTTGCCGAGACGCGGTCTCCACTCGAGAACTCGTTTTCCCTAACGGTTATCGGTTCTACGGTAAATATGGCCAGCCCACTGCCACTTCATCTTGCTAAAACGATGAGCTATGTCGATGACTTTGGTTCTCTGTCGGATCACTTCATTTCTGATTCGATCCTTCAAAGAAACGCCGAGCATAGCCCTTTCCATAGCACGCTGTGCGACTTTGAGCTTGTGGGCCAGCCGTGCCGTCAGTGTCCACGTATCAGCTCCGTATGTCATTACAGGTAGGACACACTGATTGAAGACTTTTGTCTTCAGGCACTGTGGGATTGCTGATGTTAAGACTCGACGTAACTTCCCAAATGCTGCCCAACCCAGCTGAATTCTTCTGTTTACCTCGTCCTCGAAGTTGTTTCTAACCAACTGCAATGTCTGCCCAAGGTATACGTATTTTTTAACAACTTCGAGAACGGTGCCGTGTACTGAAATCGGTTCCGGTAGAACATGTTCATTGGACATGACCTTGGTTTTATCCAAGTTCATCCGTAGGCCGATCCGTAGAGAAGAATCAGCTAGGTCATTCAACATCAGTTGAAGGTCCTGCAGCGTTTCTGCCATGATGACGATGTCGTCTGCAAATCGCAAGTGAGAGATGTGTTCGCCATTGATGTTGATGCCACGTCCTTTCCAATGCAGCATACGGAACATATCCTCCATTGCATTTGTGAACTATTTCGGGGAAATGACATCCCCTTATCTCACTCCACGATGCAATGGTATGGAACTTGTCTGCTGATTTTGTACTTGGACGGACATAGTGGCAGCCTCGTCCAAGTACAAAATCAGCAGACAAGTTCCATACCATTGCAAATCCAGCCTGCTCCGGAGGTTGAAATTCGTCGAGTCTTCGCGCAAGACGGTTTGTGATCACTCTTGAGAACAGCTTGTAGACGTGGCTTAGAAGAGAAATGGGTCGATAGTTCTTCAGCAGGGTTTTATCTCCCTTTTTGAAGAACAGAACGACCACACTTCTACTCCACGCCTCCGGAGTTCTCCCTTCGGAAAGGACAGCGTTAAAAAGCCTTTGGAGCTCCCTTAATATCGGTTTACCTCCAGCCTTTAATAGTTCTGTTGTAACGCCATCCTCTCCTGGAGCTTTTCCGTTTTTGAGCTGTCTAAGAGCGATCCCAATTTCGCCAGCACTGACTTCTGGCAGGTCTTCGGTGAAGTGGCGTGTCAATGTGGCTCTAGAGTCCCCATTTTCGGGATCAGGACGAGATGCATGCGATGCGTACAACCGGCCATAGAAGTCTTCAACCTCCGAAAGGACTGACGGCTTCGAAGTGACGACTTCTCCACTTGCTTTGGTCAATTTCGCAAGGTGGCTTCTTCCAAGAGATTGTACGAACACTTTTGACCCCCGATTCTGCTCAATCGCTCTTTCTATTGAAAGAGTATTGTAGCGTCGGAGGTCGTGCCGCACGTGCTTACTAATCTCTTGGTTTAGAGCCCGCCTTGCGGTCGAAGTGTCGGGCGGATTTTCACGTCGTTCCTTCCGTGACCAGGAATAGCGGAGCCGCCGGGAAAATATACGTATATAAGTAAATATATATCGTTGTCTGATTTCCATAACACAAGTGCTTTAGCTACTTAACATGGGATGAAGGCAATGTGTGTGTGTTGTTGAAAAATATTTTTATAAATAAATGTGTGTTTTGCAGCGTGTGCGCGAGCGCGGCGTGCGCGGCGCGCGGCGCCGAGCTGGAGGCGGAGGCGGGCGCGCTGCGCCGCGAGCTGGCGCGCGCGCGCGACCGACAGGCGCGCCAGGCGAGACACCTGCTGCACCAGGTACACACACACACACACACACACACACCACTACAGTGTTGCAGCGCGGCGCCGAGCTGGAGGCGGAGGGCGGGCGCGCTGCGCCGCGAGCTGGCGCGCGCAGCGCGACCGACAGGCGCGCCAGGCGAACAAACCTGCCGCCCAGGTACACAACACACACACAACACCACACACAACCACTACAGTGTTGCCGCGGCGGCGCCGAGCTGGAGGCGGAGGCGGGCGCCGCTGCGCGCGAGCTGGCGCTGCGCGCGCGCGACAGGCGGCCAGGGCGAGAACCACCGCTGCACCGGTACACACACACACACACACACACACACACACACCACTACAGTGTTGCAGCGCGGCGCCGAGCTGGAGGCGGAGGCGGGCGCGCTGCGCCGCGAGCTGGCGCGCGCGCGCGACCGACAGGCGCGCCAGGCAAGACACCTGCTGCACCAGGTACACACACACACACACACACACACACACACCACTACAGTGTTGCAGCGCGGCGCCGAGCTGGAGGCGGAGGCGGGCGCGCTGCGCCGCGAGCTGGCGCGCGCGCGCGACCGACAGGCGCGCCAGGCGAGACACCTGCTGCACCAGGTACACACACACACACACACACACACACACACCACTACAGTGTTGCAGCGCGGCGCCGAGCTGGAGGCGGAGGCGGGCGCGCTGCGCCGCGAGCTGGCGCGCGCGCGCGACCGACAGGCGCGCCCAGGCGAGAACCACCTGCTGCACAGGTACACACACACACACACACACCACACACACCACTACAGTGTGCAGGAGCGGCCCGAGCTGGAGCGGAGGCGGGCGCGCTGCGCCGCGAGCTGGCGCGCGCGCGCGACCGACAGGCGCGCCAGGCGAGACACCTGCTGCACCAGGTACACACACACACACACACACACACACACACCACTACAGTGTTGCAGCGCGGCGCCGAGCTGGAGGCGGAGGCGGGCGCGCTGCGCCGCGAGCTGGCGCGCGCGCGCGACCGACAGGCGCGCCAGGCGAGACACCTGCTGCACCAGGTACACACACACACAACACCACTAGTCGACGCTACGTGCCCCGACATTTCATTCGCCTAGTTTCACTGTTTCATACTAACTACAACACCCTCTGTGTAGCAATGGTGTGCACTGGCTTTTACAACAAGGCAGGCAGTAATCTCCAAGGATTGACACCAATGTATTGTATAGGTGAATTTTCTTTACGAAATATATGTACCTACATATCTACTCACCCACAAAACACAGGACCTTCGTTAGCCTATGGCGTGAGTACAACAGGAAAGGGTCTAGCAATAACTCTATTATTAGGTCCGGTAGCCAAAATACTCAGATAGGCAGTGTCTTTTTGCCTATATGGTGTTTAGTAACGCGTCCCACAGAATAGGGATAAAAAGTAGCCTATGACAAATTGCATCAAAATCGGCTGAGAGGTTTAAGCAAGAAAGCGTAACAGACAGTTACTTTCGCATTTATAATATTAGTAGGAATAACTCAATATTGTTTTCCGGGTATATAGGCACGAATATAATCAAAAACAAGCTCGAGTTTACCTTTGTTATGGCACTCAACGTTTCGACGCAGTTGCATGCGTCTTGATCACGAGTGGACTTGCATCTCTTTATTACATCGTCTCAAACTTTTTCGTCTGTATGTTGCATGTCGCGTGACGGTCGACGCGAAGTGGGGATAAAGTGAAAGGCGCTCATAAAATTAAAATTGATTGGCGATTTTTATACAAAATGTTTAGTTAAATGTCTATAATGTGACAAAACAATTTCACTTTTACCGTGCTTTCATAAAACCACACAACTTTTTCTTTTACTTGACGAGGAGGGAATCCTCATTCACACCCCGCCGCTATGGGGACTGCGACGGGGTAATTTCACACTCCTACTGACCAAAACTCATTGGCCTTCAGCTATCGCTGGTGCTGGATGGCGCCTAGGTACGCAGAAGACTTTCTTCAGGGCTCATCCACAACCTGCCCAATACTATACCTACACGCCATCCGCCGTTTGCCCTCTTACTTAAGTAGAAATTAAAAAAGCGAGTTTGCTTTGTCAAAGAAACATTCTTAAGATCCTTCACCCTTATTGACATCGACCATTACATTAATCAGGAAAGGAACACCCAGCAGATAGTAAAAAAATTAATACTTCTACAACCCCCCTTAATAATATCATCGAAAAAAAACGACGGTCACTGTAATTAACAATAAAGAAAACTTTACACGAGCGAGTAACCGGTATAGATACCGTTCAGATCTTAACACTAACACATTTCGCGCAGGTCCGCTCGCTGGAGTCTCGTCAGGAGGAACCAACACCGGCGCCGACGGTTGTGACAGCGGTGAACACTGCGCCCAGCCCGGAGGCGAGCGGGGCCGGGGGCGGTGGCGGGGGTGGGGGCGGAGG
>SJJU01012359.1:0-16863 GCA_012932125.1 Conopomorpha cramerella
TATAAATAAAACACCCAGACACATCGACACATCCAACAAGTACCTACTTAAAAGCTCATTACCTAAATACCTGTCAGCGGTGGGAATATAACCCACGTACCCGACGACGGTAGATACATACTTATTTTCTCAAACTACGCTGCAAACTAATGTATTAAATAGGTACACAGTTAAGCTGAAATATTAATATGCAATACAGAACACAGTGATTGCTTAATATCGTATTAATTAACATCTCAACAGAAACATGGCAAAGATAACTAGTCAGATAAACCCGCCAACTAAATAGGCACTTCTCTCTCAGGGACTAGGCTAAATTGCAAATTCCCTAATAGCTTTGTACCAAATAAATTAGAACCCGGGGACGTAGGGCCTCAATAAATATCTACAGGGCTATAGGCAGTCGTCATCCAATTTACGTGTCATTTGCCTTGTGATTTACGGCCGGCGAGTTCCTAGAAACACTATAAATCTAGTGTTTAATAATAAGAGGTTATCTGTATTGTCTGTTCGATATCGTTTTTTGAAGACGGTCCCACTATTCCCTTTGAGAATTAACCATTGATATATTATTATAATATATTAGTACATATATGTAGTTGTTTAGTTTAGTTAGTGACCTATATAGTCTGGCCAGCGAGTCGTGGCATTTAAGTGGCGGGAAATTTGAGAAAAAAAGGTTGCCTTAGCAACCGCATCAATAAAGACAAATACGCGCTGTGATTGGCTGCTATGTCACACATCGACTTAACTTGTTTTAACCAATCGCAGTGCCTGGTGTCATTTCTTTCTTGGAGCGCTTTGCTAGGGAGACTGGTATCACTGAAAAATATTGAAAGACTTGACGATTGCGGGCTATTTTCAAAGATAACGGTTTGGTACTTTCAGGAAATTTTGACACGTCCCGTCGTTGCCCGTAACTTATAGGAATTCTGGGTTAAAGTGACAGCACTGAGCACACATAAAGGTCCGGGAACTTTTTTATTTAAAAAAAATGGTTCTTCTAATAATTCCTAAGGGCTGGAAAAAATATTGTATATAGCGGAAATGTGACGTTGTATATGGGCTGTATAAACATTTCTAGTACTTGTCAGTTGGTATAGTGAAGACCCGGAATTACCCACTGTAATGAAAATACTGGAAGCGACCCGTATTTTGCTAGTGTTTTAGTGATCAAAACATTAAGCTCAGCTTATTTAAAACCAATGGGACTCTTTCAGAGCCTATGTACACAGCACAACGCTCATACGGTGAAGGATAACATCGTGATGAAACCCGCACACCACAAGGTGTGTGAACCCTATAACGGCGATGGGCTCACCCCCTGTCACGTTGGGTTAAATACGTAGCCTTTAGCCTCTGCCTACCACGCTTTGGGATTAAAAGGCGTGAGGTGAATGAGCTATTGGACAAAAAAATGATGTTTTTATATGACAGAAGGCGATAAAAGGGGAATGGCTAGAAGGGGTTAAGTCAGCGATTTCCTTTAAGGGAAAAATCCTGATCCTTTAAATCCTGATCGTTTCCCCAAAGCGGAACAACCTGCCTAATTAAAACTTGTCAAGTTTCAAACTCAACGCCTCCCAAAAAATTAAACCAATTATAATTAGTCAATACATGTATTTGAATCAAATGCAGCAGTATGCTTAAAAAAGACCATCACTAGTGTATTGATGAAATAAAGAAAAAATAAGAATGCTCAACATTGCTTTCAATTATAATCATCTGCGAAAATGCAAAGTAAAACCACGAAATAATATCTACAGATAGCGTTTGTTGTAACTTAATGTAAATATTTCAAAATAATATTAATTTAATATTAATTGTCAGACCACCATTTTTATTTCAATGGGGAATTTTCTTTTTGCTCTCTAGCTATGCGATATCTCTTCTTATTTTAGATCTTACACCAATTTCGTGTATTTTACGAAAATGTCTCATTTCCATAGATTTTTTAGCGAGTAGTCGATATATAAGAGCGTTTAGTTCAAACATGCAATCGTAGAATACAGAAATTGGGCGTCAATCATAATTTTATCAGGTCATGTTAAGAAGACAAATTTGAATGAATGAATGAAATATTTATGAATGAAAATATGAATGAATGAAGTTAACACAATTTAATCGAGAAATAAGTCCTAAGGTAACTTTTTTTGGGGAAAAAGATATAATTGAAACTATGAAACTAAGTTCATTCCGGAATTCAAATACAAGGTAATTGAAACGGATGTTCTTAAGTTCTTAGATCTGATATTGTCGTGAATTGTGCATAAGAAAACATCGCTAGCTAACCGGGATATCAGAAGATGTCGCACTTTCGGTAAGACAAGGGCAAAACTGCACTTTTGTAATTTTACAGGAGTAATTTTAAGATTTCTTGCTCAATTAATACCATAATACTGAGTGTGTATATCTTTTTACTCTTTCATTTTAAGAAATATAATTTCATATTTAGATATATAGGGATTATCCAGGGATAGTACTACTCTTTTTATACGTTTTGGCATATTTAACCCATTTTCTCAAAATTTCGCAGCTATGCGCTTGTCTTACCGAAGGTGCGATGTGTAGATCATATCGCTCATTTACTGCAACAACGTGACATCTCAAAATGTGACACTGTTGAAATAACAATCTTATTACTATTACTGAGGATTCTTTTCACAATAACAAAATATTGTGAAATATCGAGGACGTTTATTTTTGTTTTTAAAATCATAAATGACTGATCAAGCTTATAACACAAAGCTACTGTATATCTGTATGTAATAGCACTTATAACGACGAATAACTAACTCATTTCATTTCGTTGCAGTAAATGAGGGGTATATAGTCGATAGATCCCAGTATGTAGTATATACTTATAAATAAACCTGAACAGACATGAAAATGTTCGTAGAAATTAACTATTTTAATTTAACGACCAGTCTAATATCGATTTTTGTTCTTGTATAACTAAAATAGTCGTCCCAATGTCAGTTTGAGAGAAACGTAGGCGTGTAAAACTATCGATATCGATAAATCAAAACATTAAATCCCTACTCACAGTGCGGGACGACAACGGGTCTAGTTACAAATGCCAGATAACTGACAAACCCTTTTTGGGATCATTAAAAAATATCCTACATTTTAAACCGTTCATTAAAAATCTAATCTCACAACCATGCTCTTTCAAAACAGATTATAACCTCATGAACTTCTTGAAAGTTGAAAATTTCTTTATGCATTTTACCTTGACCATTGTTTGACAAAAATATTTAATTTCATTGTATATTCGAACTATTAGAGGTTTACGATTGTTTGTTATAGGCACATACAATTAGAGTAACTTTTTAAACAATCCGATATAAAAACGTTTAAAAAATACATGACAGCGTCAAAAGGAAAATCAAACTGCTTTTATCCATATACAACGAGTAACTACAAAAACTAAAGTACATTTTTTCATTATCAAAAAACACACATAGCTCTATAAAAACACTATTTCAATCATATAATTATATTATATTACTTAACAAGTTGTTAATCGAAAATCTAAACTAACGTTACAATATAATCCTAGCCTATACAAATTAAATCAAAGGCGTCTTAAAATAGATTAATATGGCTAAGTTACATAAATCAATAAAGGATTTTAGTTGCTAGTCGTTTAAGGTATCGACACACCAACTGCGGAGCGTGCACGGGTACGGCCCTTTGTGAACGGCGCGCACCGCTCTCGTGTCTTGGTGTGGACGAAGCTTAACCGATACCTTTGTGAACATGACATTGTAATATGTATGTTAATTACTAAACCTAAGGCAGTTATAAGTAGTTATTAATACAGAGATATTACAACACTAGTATTTTGAATTTTGATGTAACAATACAAATTAATCTAGTTGTGTCCATTATAGTTTTATTAAGTTAGATTTAAATTAAGTGGAAATATTATTAGTTAGGTTCATATACATTTTACACGAAATAATAATAATAATAATAGACGACTATTAAGTAAGTACACGCATCAAAAGTGTCTAAGAATCAAGAACATTTTAACTCTAAAAAAATCTAATTTATTGAAATCAAATCTAATCTTCTGGATTGGTCTCCTACCTAATTCCCCATGTCTGTATCAATGACTTTACACCACATTTTGAAAAAAATATTAATGTTTCAGTTTTTGTAAAATATATTCTTGATTGCAATCTTCTAAAATGTACTTGATCCCTAGACGCTTTTGATGTGTGTACTTATGATTTGAAGTGACGTTTAATCATTACGTAAGTATAACAGATAACGCCACAATTACACAGAACCAATAATATTTATCTGCTCAAGCAGTAGGAGAGCAATCGGCTATCTGTACACATTTAGTGCGCTTGTCTCGTTGAACACGGGCATAGAAAAATCCTGCTGTATCAACGGGCACAGAATTAAGATTTCAAATAAGTAGTCACATGTCAGTTTCCCCACTTGAAGAGTTAAAAGTAAAGTAATAAATCCTCAAGGTAGAACAAGTAATGTATTCTCAAACTAGGCATTGTGGAAATTTAAAGTTTCTCAAACACATATCGATCAAGGTTATTGTCATTTCGGATACAAATGACAAAGCGAGTATCTACAGCTCGTTAACTTTTAGAATATACTTGACAGCCTTTTATTTTGCATTTCTATCCTTCTCTGGCGGCATACGGAATGAGCGAGATAGTACAAAATTGCAAGCTGATAAGTAAATTCTAAAAGCAAAACAACTGCAAATTTGTTAAATTTTAGAATATACTTGAATTTTCTAAGTGTAGGTACTTCACTCATTTAGTAAATGTGTGTGGTATTAATAGTTAGAAGAAGTGCAATACTTGTGACCGTCACAAAACCTGTTGTTTACTTATTGACGTATATCAAATTATAACAGTTTGTCCGTATTTTGTGTTCATTTGATTTGACACACAAAACGTCAGGTTTTAATTGACAACAGAAAAGAGTAAATGTACAAAATAACAGATCAAGTATATCCTAAAAAGGTAAAGATCTAGAAACCGGAAATAACAATAAGATAATGTGACTTAAGTAACTCAAAATTTTAATATTTATTTGAAAATCCGGCCGTTACTATTACAGTACATAACATAAAAGCTCAGCTGCTATATCTGTGTGAAAGGGATTGTGTGGGAAGCTTCTACCTTATGTGTAAAATTAAAAAGTTATTCTGCAATTAACAAGACATCACTAATAAAGACTTCACAGGAAATATGTTACATTTACAAATTAAATAATTTAAAAAAATATTCTGTATTATTCATAACTTCTTTTTGAGTACAACTAAGACCCGTTTTTTAAGATAATTGGCACTGATTCAAAGGCGATTTTAAACTAGACAAATCACTTGAACCACTCAAGGAAACTTGAACAGAGCTTTAAGTTTTTCGGTAAGGACTCAAGGTAAGCCTTTTCGTAAGGAATAAAGCCTTTTTTAACGTTTTACATAGAGTATTAATAACTTACAATAATCTAATGTCCACACGTCGTACTACAATAAATTCCTAGTAAATTAATATTTTAGCTATACCATATTTCACGACTGATGAGCCCTGCATTTTTTTTACATTTCCACTATGACGTATTTTTTCCAGAAGATTTTTAAAAAACATACTCTTGTACAAACTAACCCATCAAAAATTATCTCTAAAATATATATGTCTTATACATAATGGTGTGAAAAAAACTTGAAGTGTCAGCGCTCATGTGCAGTGAAAAATGGTACACATATATTGTTCTGGATTTACGTAACTTTGCCTCTTAATAAATAAACATTGTCACTATAAAAAAATATACATAGTTCCATCGTTAACAGGTACATTGCGATATCAAAAATCAAAACGCTACAAACGGTAAAGTAACACAAAATAACCTAAATACTCGAAAACCATCTTCAGTTCACTCGCTCCGGTACGTTCTTCAGTCGTTCGCGAATGAACGGCGAATGGACCAACATCATCTCCTAGTCGACAACAGCGGTCTGGAGTACGGGTGGCTCTGTACGCGCTCCCTCGCTCGCACTGCTTTGAAACCCACTGATTTTTCAGTTACATTCGAGTATAGGTGTCCTGATGGTGACGCGAACGGCACAACACACAACATGCAAAAGAAAAGACAAGACAACCTATGTTAGCAAACTACGTGGTACGGTCAAAGACATATCGGTGCGGAACATATTAGGTCTTCATAAAATGGCTGTTACCAATTTATAAATATTTGATAGATTAATTTGGTTGATAGTTAGCCCAATTGGGAATTTTCTTTGACGTTTTTCTGACAGATTTTCGGGTCATTACTGTCATACTTTCCAAACAAAAGTATGACAGTAATGGAAAGTATGACAGTAATGACAGTAATGACAGTTCTCCGCCCGAAAATCTGTCAGAAAAAAGAAAATTCCTCATTCAGTAATTTTCAGACTTTTTTCATTCGAAGGACAAACTTGACAGTTCCCATGAATACGGTATGATACTAATATTGCTATAAACGTTTCACTGAATTATTAATAGAATTAGTCATTTAAAATATTTAGGGCCTTACCAATAATGGCGGAATTGCTATTTAGAAGATACACAAAGCTCAACTTAACTTGTCAGTTAGATGTATGTCAAATACGGAATAACCAGTTCAAGTAGACCTGTAATAACAGTTGTGTAAGTAAAAAGGCGTTTATTGGTAAGGGGGTTAACGTTTAACCGCTAAATTATAGATATTGTTCTCGTAACAGTAGTAAGTTCAAATAATACCCGGTATTAAAGCGCGAAAATATTATCAGTCAGCTCGGGACCACGGCACATGTAACTGTGTCGAAACGAAAAAAAAACAAAGGTAAACTGCATGCTTATCTTTGGATAATTTTCGCCCCGTAATACCCGGTCTAAACTTTTAATATGACGTCAGTGCGCGTTTCTTTAAAAGATAAATTCTCGTGATTTTGAATTCTGTTCTTAATACCACTTCAAACTTCGTCTGTCTAATATATACGACAAAAGGGGTAAGTTTTAAATAACGTAAATATATTCTAACTTGATTGCAGAAGATTTTAATATTGTCTGATAAGGAACTATCAAATTTCCCTGACGAATTACAAAATCTACTAGTGAAAACAGCCACAACTTTCTCAAAGGCTGTATTTGTACTTCAAACAAAACCCTACTTGCTGGGTATACACGCATTTGATGTCCGGACCGAAACGGGAGAAACTACTAGCAAGAAGTATCAAAACGAGACTCGGGGTTGGTGTAGGTAAATACTTCTCAAGTTGGAATGCAAGTTTTCCACAGCAAATACGGGTAACCCACAAGTTGAAGACACACCGCCACCGTCGCCCGAAACATTCAAAAACTTTTTCATTTACCTGCAGGTACAGTCGGCCGCGAATCACGGGATCGAATGGACGTAGTTACACAGAAAGGACTCAATGCACACTTTGCCCGAAATTGAGTGCTAAATATATACCAGGGTGCTAAGTTAAGACCATAATCATCATTCATCATTTCCCTGCCCTTATCCCACACTAGGTAAGGTCACACGCAACACGTTCCTTTTCGCCATTCATCTCTAACATTCGTTCATCAAGTTAAGACATATCCAGCATATAAAAAAAAACATTTACACAAAAAACGTTCACTACAACCTATTTTACTCAATACTCAATTCTTTATTGCATTTCACAATGTTAAGGTGGAACATTAGTACAGACTATAGGAGGTACAACATCATGAGCCTTGTGGGGCACAGCAAGTGCTGATACAATCAAATAAATTAATGATATAACGGTAAAGTTTTTTATGTATGTGGATTGAGTCAGGGGACTCAATCCACATGTATGAAAATAAAAATAGTTTATTAAGCAAATTCAAAATTACAAGTTTGTTGGCCGCCACTGTTAAGTAAAAAAAAACATGTATGGCGGGTCAATAGCGCATCCAACTTTAAAGCTCAATATCTCAGAAGTAACTTTTTGTGGATTGAGTCCTTTCTGTGTAACTACGTGCTAAATGTGCTACACTCTCGTAATGTAAAAAATAAAAATGAACCTTAATGTCTAATGAAATTCATACGACTTTCAATCTTAAGGTGGTAGACCAGGATCCTAAGTCTATTACACTCTGCTAGTCGCACCGCTCCGACATAGCAGCGACAAAAGATGTGCATAGCTGTTCTACTGCGAACGCCAGAGAAATGAGAGTAACGAACTCAGCAATGCACATCGTTTGCCGCTACGATGTCAGAACGATGCAACTAGCAGAGTGTAACAGACTTAGGCTCCTGGTCTACAACCTTAAGGTTGAAAGTCGTATGAATTTCATTAGACATTAATGTTCATTTTTTATTGGTCACAATATAACAACTCAACCTTAGTGATGTTCTATAGTCGGCGTCACCTAAGAAGCAAATTCTGACAGGTCGATTGACACGCGTAGCCTAGACTGATAGTGTTGGACAATATTGGAAAGATTCGATTTATTTTAGAATCGATTTATGAGTGATGTATTGGTAACATCAATTATAGTCATCGTAAATGTTTCGGCAAAATGAAACCTATTTGTTAGCCGTTCATAATACGCGCTGCAGAGCTTATTATATGTATTTCACATGAAGGGTACAGGCAAAGAATAGGGAATGTCGAAATGAGTTGATTTTGAGAAATACACATTCAAAAGTTTGAAAGTCATGGACATTCCTAGTTTTTTCCTTTCAACCAAAAACAAAACCGCCTTTTTTGCGCTATCTAGTTATTTTCTTTAAAAGCTAACGATACGGAATAAGAGCACCATAGACAATAAGTTTCCTCCAATTAAAAACAAAAATAATTGACATTCCTTCATTCCATTCTTTGCCTGTACCTACCCTTCACATATAACTACATCTATAATCGAAACGTCACTTCGATTCATGAACAAAAAAAATCACATCTCTATTAATTGGTAACAACGAGCTAAGACGCAATAGGACGTCCAACGCTGAGACACAAACGTCATCGCCATACATTTGGTTGTCAGTCACATCCATTCTAAAAATTGTTCATGGGTTTATCAATGTAACATAACATAACATACACTTCACGCCTGTCTCCCAGAGGGGTAGGCAGAGACTACAGATCTCAATTTGTCACGGTCCTGACATACCCCTTTCGCTTCATCTACATTCATACATCTTTTCATACATGACCTTCGGTTTCGAGTACTTTTCACGCCACCTTCGGCCAGGACATCAATGTGTATCAATGTGTCAGAATTTGCCGAGACTGACGCCGACTATATTGACATAGATCAAAATTGATAGACCGCTTTCTTAGCCGACCGTACAGTTATGTCTAGCGTGCATGCTTCTCTTGAAAAGAAGACAATTTGAAAAGTTTCCTATCAACTTTCGCCCATTTGCACAAAAGCTTTTAATGACGCAATGAACTTAATGGCTCCATTAAAACTATTTTGCTTTCAGCTTTTGATACGTGCCAAGCAAAGTGACTTTTTCGTTTTAAAGTGGACCGAGTTTCTCGTTGAACGTTTTCAGGTGTGAAATAATCCAAATGAGATAATCAATATTCTTTGATAGTTGATGTAGAAAAGGCAGAATATGGTTTTAGATTATTTTCGAAACTTTTTTCATGAATGATAACTTTAATAAGATTCAATGCATTCAACAAACTACATTACTTTAAAACAATGTTTCTTTTGTAACGAACAAGTTTTCGTTGTCATTCTATGACTTGGCATTATTGCGATGCATACGAAATTTAATCTAAAACTCACAAAGAAATCTCAGTGTTTTCAAAATACGTATTTATTTACGTATAAATTCCACCAAAATTTTATATTAATTTAAAAAACAGTGTACGTATACTGCGTGTAAAAAGCCCCCGAACAATGGTCTTAGAAATGAACATATTAAAAATACTTTTACTATGGCGACAAATGCGGGGAAATTAACATTTTTTTTCTCATCTTCGTACAAAATGTCCTCTCCCAAGGCCAAAAAAAATGTAATTATGATTTTTACATTTTATTTTTCTATTCCCCTCATTGCATTGTCGCCATAGCAAAAGTTTAAAAATTAACGAGCCCAACAACGTTTCTAAGACCATTGCTCGGGGTTCCTTTACAACGAGTGTAAATAACCTTCACCAAAATAAATGTTAGTAAAATACATATACAGTAAAAACTACAACTCCCAGAAAAAGTTTAAAAAAAAATACAAGCTACTTCTGCAATCCTCACTTTTAGTTTAACTTTCTGAATTTCAGAACGAAGTAAAGAAACTTTGAAAAAAAAAAAAAGGAAATACTCATTCTGGAACGAAGAGTCAAAGAGTTTGGATTAACAGAACGTGAATGTACCTTTTTGTATTAGTTTCTTTGAAAAAAAAAAGAGTTGAATTTAAAATGGCAACACTGAACAACTTCATACTAACTCAAAATCTATAAATGGTTCACTATTTTATGATTTCTCTGTAAACCAACTGACTAGTACATAGTAGTAGATAAAAATAAAATAAATACACTTCACGCATTTAGTCCCAAAGCGGGGTACGCAGAGGCACTTGCTCAGTAAATAAAGGTACAGAGAAACAAATTCAAATTGTTGCATGAATGTTGTAAAGTATAAACATGCGCAGTGTTGCCACAATATCATTCAAAACTTTTTTTTTTGTAAAAAAAATAAGCAACAGATTAGTTTATGGTAGCAGTGATATGAACACGCAACAGTATATAGTACCTTTGAACGATGCATTGTTTCGTCGAAAATATTTTTTCTACATCTCACAATTGATTCACGTGTGTATAGTGATATAAAAGTGATATAAAAAAAAAGATGGCGCGTAACGGAAAAATGTGACGCGTAACCGAAAAATGTGACGGTATTTTTTTTCCAAAGCCGATGAAGTTTCACTTCAAAAATCAATACATAGTATAGATTAAAAGTTGCCGCCCGCTGTCTGTTCCCATATATGTTAAGATATTTAAAATTACGCAAAAGATTTTGATACGATTTTCTTTAGGAGATAGTGATTTTAGAGGAATGATTATACTGCGTGTAAAAGGACCCTGAGCAATGGTCTTAGAAACGTTCTTGGGCTGACGAGCCGAAGTATTGACGAATACGAACAACTTTTACTATGGCAAGAATGCAGAGAAAAAATCCATGCCCATACAAAAAGTAATCTCACGAGGCAAAACAAATCTTGTAAAATTTGTATGGAGATGAAAAATGTTTTTTTAATTTCCCCGCATTGTCGCTGTAGTAAAAGTTGTTCATATTGATGAGCAGAACAACGTTTCTAAGACCATTAAATAAATATAATAGCAGAGAAACACTGTTAATAATGTATGTACGTATATTTCCAAAACAACAGCTGAACGCTTAAAGGGTACTATACTAATACAACCTTACCCTAGCAACTTTAACACATTTACTTAATTAGCAACAAAAGATACCGTTAGTACCTCACATCTATACTAATATTATAAAGAGGAAAGATTTGTTTGAATAGTTGAATAGGCTCCGAAACTACTGAACGGATTTTGATGATTCTTACACTAAAAGAAAGCTACGTTTTTTCCAAATGAACATAGGCTACCTTTTATCCCGAAATACCAACGGGAACGGGTTGATATTATTATAAAGAGGAAAGAATTGTATGGATGGATGTTTGTAACGAATAATAGCTACTTAACGAAGGAACAAAAAGGATGCGAGTAACACTGCGTGGCACAGCTAGTACAAAATATTTTCGACAAAACGATGTACCGTACAAGAGCGATTCGCTAAACAGTCCCGCCCAATCAGGCCCTGTAGAGTCCCAAAAATCAAACTCAACTAACCTTAATATTGTTCATCGGGTGTATAGGCGCGAATATAACCAAAGACATGCTCGAGCTTACCTTTGTTATTTTACTCGACGTTTCGACGCAGTTGCATGCGTCGTGGTCCACTCGTAAGCTAAGCTCGGGTTCGTAACAAAGGTAAGCTCGAGCTTGTCTTTGTTTATATTCGCGCCTACACACCAGGTGAACAATATTGAGTTATAATGTCTGTGCGCGTTTCATTAAAAAAAAAATGGATAGTATTTAAACGTGCATCAAAAAAGTCTAACCTAACCTAACCAAAATACTGACTTAGCGACAAAATTACTGATTTCGTCACCTAATTGCCATTCTGATGATAACTTTGGCTTTTTAACTTGCACACCAAGTCAGTAATTTTGATGTACAGTTTATTATTTTCCAAAAAAAATGATCAACTAACCTTGATTGTTCTTCTGCAGCGGTGTACCGTCCCGGGAAAGCGAGGAACCGAAACCGGCGCGGGCCGTCGCCGCCACCACTGCTGTCGGCCGCCGGAACAGCGGCGCCGCCCGAGCTACCGACACCGGCCTCGTAGCCTTGCCTGCGGGACGCACGCCCGTATATACATACATACACTTCACGCCTTTTAATCCCAAAGCGGGGTAGGCAGGCACTGCCCACGGTTCACGCGCGCGTATTTAACCCAACGTGACAGGGGGTGAGCCCATCGCCGTTATAAGGTTCAAACACCTTGTGGCGTGCGGGTTTCATCACACGATGTTGTTCCTTTCAACATATGAGCGTTGCGTTTGATGTACAGTTGTCACAGTGGCGTGCAATTCGGAGAGCTATGTTTATAGTATCGGGTGATGATGATGATGTCTGTGTAACATGGGCTCTGAAAAGAGTCCCATTCGCTTATACGTCCAGTAAGCCGGACGCATTGGACGACTTTTATCGATTTAGACTGTGACAATGAACAACCGACTATCATATAATTTTTACAATATTATTGTACACAAATAGTTTATACTTGACTTATGGCAAATGGGCCAAAGCCCGAGTCCACATGAAGAGGAAGAAAAACTAGTTGAATTTTGAGTGTAAAGCGATGAGATATAAATGGTTTCTTCGTTTCTCCTTTTCAAAATTAGTTTTTCTCTGCTATGGGGAATTTTCTTTGTCGTTTTTCTGACAAATTTTCGGGCGGAGAACTGTCATTACTGTCATACTTTCCAAACAAAGTTTGACAGTAATGACAGTTGTTGTGGAATTAGTGTACCTTAGCTAGCTTAGTTGTAGTGTAGTTTTCTATTCAGTTTCCTAAAAGTAAAAAAGTACAGTTGTTCAAGTAACCTTTATAAGTTATTTTAATTACCTTTACTGTCTTGATTTAGGGTGATGCTCCTCTGCATGGTGTTTGTTCGATCCACGAGTCCTCTTTTGATTGGCTGGATATTTTCAGGTTTCTCCTGCTTGATCTTCTTCATGCCCTCTAATTTTCCGGCTAATACGAAAGTAGAATTTAAGTCTTTGGGGTCGATTTCAAGTCCAACATTCTCTATGTCAATGTATGAACCTTCGTTTTTCCTAAGTTTCTTATTGGACATTGTCTTAGTTATGTCCATGTTTTCAAATGAGTCGTCAATTATAATTGTCTCGTTGTTTGCTAGTTTTATCGGTGTACCTTTACGCTTCTTCGCGGATACTACAATTGGTTCCTTATTCTCTACGTCAGTCAGTTCTTCGCTATCCGTAGTAACAATGTCTACTGTGTTATTTAATTCTTCTTTCACTTTGTTTGTCATAAAGTCAGGAATGCTTGATGGCTCGTTTATGTCTAGAGTGGTGATGAATTTGAAATGCGCATCAGTGTTTTCTGGTTTCTCTTCGTCGGACCATGTTATAGCTTTCGCAGTTTTAGCTTTCCTCATGATCTGGTAGTACTCTTCGGTCAACGCTGGCGGTGCTTTTCCGTATCCTTTCAGTGTTAGGAAGAGCTTTTTGAGCATCGAAGGCATTTCACCCATGTATTCTGTCATTGCGTTCAATTCGTCATTTTCTAATAACACTAGTTTATGTCGTAGTTCGTCTCTCGCTTTAATTTGGTTCATTTCAGTCTGCATCTTTATGATTTTTACGAAGTCTGTTAAATCTGGACATTCCTTGGTAGCTTGGTCGCAGAGGGCGTGTAGTTTTTTAAGGCTCTCGTTCCATTTGGTCCACTGCGCACGTATCTTGGTGTCCAACTTCACAGATTGTTTGAGATAGTTTTCAGCCGCTCGATCTTGCCTAGGTATATCTTCGGTACGCATCTGTTAATCCACAAACAATAATTTAGGGAATCTCTCCAAAAAGTCCATACTGGTGCTATTATCAAAACATCCTACAACAATATCTGTGTTATCCTTTAGTTTAATGTAATCTAAATATATAAAAGGAAAAGCTGACTAAATGACTGACTGACTGACTGACATATCAACGCACAGCCCAAACGGCTAATCGTAGGGACTTGACATTTGGAACGGACGTAGCTTAGGTACCATAGGGATGCACTAAGGAAGGAATTCCCGAAATTACCACGGGGAACGGGAATTAGCGGGATAAAACGTTTGTATGAAAAATCAAAACCGCTCAAGGTAGACGCTTGAAATTTGAGATGCAGGTAACTTAGTACACTTAAAGCTTAGGTGCATCAGGCTATTGGAAAATTCCCATGGGAACGGGAGTTATCGGGAAAAAACTTTTGTATGATAAACCGTTCAAGTTAGACGCTTGAAATATAGGATGCAGGTACTAAACTACGCGAATGAAATCGCGGGGCATCCACTTGTGTCTTTATAAACTTTTTGACTGCCAGATGTATTTGTGTTTTCATGATTTTGAATTCTATTCCGAATATCGTACACTTCAAATTCACTGACCTGCTGTAGGTATACAATATAAAAGACATTGGCGGTTAAAAGGCTAATAACCAATGTGTTTGTGAATGATAACAAATGCCAGTACTTAAACAATAAGCAAAAAAAACCCAAACGAAAATAACTAATACATAAAAAAAATACACTTCACGCCTTTAATCCCAAAGAGGAGTAGGCAGAGGCACTTGCTAAAGCAAGTACCCACGGTTCACCAAGCGTATTTAACCCAACGTGACAGGGGGTGAGCCCATTGCCGTTATAGGGTTCACACACCATGTGGTGTGCGGGTTTCATCACGATATTGTCGTTCACCGTACGAGCGTTGCGTTGCGTACATAGGCTCTGAAAAAAGAGTCCCATTGGTACACGTCCAGCAGCCGGACTCGAACCCGAGACCTCCTGGTTACAAGTCAAGTGTCCGACCAACTGGACCACAGACGCTGGATATAATGTATTATAACTAATACATAAAGCTTCAAAATATGCACTCACCTGATCAACGGCTTCACTAGAAGACCTGTGGGCCATCTCAGCGAGTGTATCCCTCGCGCGAGCCTTCAACCTCTGTCTGAGGGCCAGCACCCGCGCACTGCACATGGAGCTTAGCAAGCTCACCTCGCTCGCCCAGTGAGCTTCGGACAACTGTTGGAGGCGATGACGCATGTCTTTCTTGGCTGGTGGGAGAATTATCAATGTAGATTAGTACACATATTAATCTAGACGAAAGAGGTCTCGCCTTGAACAGATTCGCGATGTCCTTAAGGAGGCCGGCTCACATCCCAAACCCATGTTCAGTAGCTCAAGCACCTTTGTTTTGGAATTTGGGCAATGAAATATACTTACTTACTTTTTTTTCTTTTAAATACATACTTGTATAAATAAAACACCCATACACAATCAACAAGTACTTAAAAGCTCAGCAAAGTACCTGTCAGCGGTGAGAATCGAACCCACAACCTTACGGAACAGAGGCAGATATGCTGACCACTACACCAACCCATCGTTGAATTATAAGTAGTGTAACTAACACAACCTTTTTTTATTTAGATGGATAACGGTACAGATTCCAAATTAAAATAAAAGGTAAGATTTGAATGTATACCTTTCTCTTTAGCAGCATCAGGCTCTCTCACAACCGTGGGAACACTTGAAAGTGCCAATTTAGCTTCCAGCTCCTTAATCTTCTTCTTCAGTTCCTCATTCAATTTAACATATTGGGAAGCTCTGACATCTCCATCGACAATATTCTTTTTAATACTGAGCTGTATCTTATTGGCACGCGCTGCATACTTCAATGTGTTGTAGGTATCCTCATAGCTTGCACTCGATGGGGAGACATTGGCAATCATGACTGTTCGGCAGTTGCCACCGAGGCTGTCTTTCAAGAGGCGCGTGAGCTTAGAATCTCTGTAAAGGAAAGTTTTCGTGACCTTCTTGCTATTGCAACTTATTTAGATATACATAGAATTCTTGAATCAAAGCAAAACTCAAATAAGTTAATCAGAGCTGTAATTATAGGAATAGCTGATCCAATCACAGTATAGATCAATTTATTTGTTTATAAATTCATTAATTCATTTTGAGACTTGAGAGTTTGACAAACTTATATACTACTGTCTATTTAAAAAAGATAGGCCTATTTTAGGGACAGCATTGTTATAGAGTGGTGTGTCTGTGATCACTTTTGAAGATTATAGTATTACTTAAAACGCCTAACACCTAAGGCATTACAAGTTGTGTGTCCCTAAATGACCCCTTAGTATGAAGTCATAAAGAAATAGGTGACCGGTAGCGACAAACAGATATTCACTACATCAGTACTGACCAGTAACAGCCTGCACCACCCCACATACAATGTGTGTGGAATATGTGTCTGATTTCTGCCTCCGGCACACCAAAAGCGGGTCGTGCGCGGCGCGTGTCCGCGCTGGTCCCGTCGCTACAGATCGAGCGCGGACCATCGGCGCTGTATTACTATGGCCGCCATACTGACCTGACACACCAAACAAGTAGCGCGGCAGCGCAGCGGGTCCGCTTTGTCGCTTCTGTATTTTATTACATGCGCTATGCACGCCACACCGAAAGCAGTTTGAGCGCGGACCCGCGCTGCTCCCGCGCCGCGCACGACCTGCC